>CM035808.1:73114662-73336445 GCA_020466095.1 Chlorops oryzae | reverse complement strand
TTTAATGGAGAAAATAATAATTAAATAGATTACCAATAGTAAAATTGAACAAATTGATGGATTATAACTAAATTTGTATATATATATATATATATATATATATATATATATAAAAGGCAAAAGAAAAAAATGGAAATTGAAAACATACATTAAAAACAACATACAGAAAACAAACAAAAAATAATTAAAAACTCCACGCCTAACTTTAAGGATTCATAATATTTGCTATTCCAAAAAGTAATAATTGTAACATTTGTATATGGTTTTATAAAATTTGAGAAAAACAAATATATAACGATATATATTAAAATTGAGAAAAAGAAAAACAAAAGAAAAAAATAATAAAAAATACATACATTTATATATATAGAAAATTTTAATTGAGAAAAAGAATAAATATTCAAAGCAATAATGTTCATTCAAAAATTTTGTATAATTAATTGTAATAACCTGTAATAATTATCTCGGTTTTAAGCAAATAAAAGTATTCTTAAATCTTGTAATTTGTAATAATTTATTTTGGTTTTAAGCAAAGAATGGTAGTTAACAAATTAGAATGACCAGGGACCGAAAATAACGGTTATTTGCGAAACTTTAAACAAAAAAAGCAAAGGGAAATCCTTGACGAAGAAACATTTTGAAGACACAATTGTGATTGTCACATCCTTGACTTCAATTTGAACACATTATTTTTAAATCTTTGTTTTTTTTTAAGTAAAAAAATAACCGTTATTTTTTGCCGTTTATTTTTTCTAGCCTGAATAATCGTTATTCTGGGCTACTTATTTTTTCCAGCCTGAATAATCGTTATTCTAAGCTATTTATTTTTTCCAGCCTGAATAAAAAGCCTTTCCTGTTTTCGGCTAAGCAATACGCCATTTTAAAAAACTTTGGATGCAATTCTATACTTCATTACTTCCCCGTTTAGAATTTATCAAAAATAGGCGTGGCCCGCCCATTTTACCTTAAAGGCATTTTTAAAATCTATTAAACGAAAAGGCCTATTCACTTTATACTCGGAATATAGGTATATGTTGTCGGAAGGTTTTCGAATGAGCCAAAAATTGGCGTGTCCCGCCCACCTTTAAGGCATTTGGCTGAAAACACAGCAAAGCCAACAAACCGTTTTTATACCCGACACACTCTGTGTAGAGGGTATATTGCATTTGTGTGGTTGTGTGTAACACCCAGAACTCGAGGAGATAGACTATACAAAAATTATATAGAAATGATCAGTATCGCTAGGAGATTCGATTTAGCCATGTCCGTCTGTCTGTCTGTCTGTCTGTCTGTCTGTCTGTCTGTCTGTCTGTCCGTCTGTCTGTCTGTCTGTCTGTCTGTCTGTCTGTCTGTCTGTCTGTCTGTCTGTCTGTCTGTCTGTCTGTCTTTGTCTGTCTGTCTGTCTGTCTGTCTGTCTGTCTGTCTGTCTGTCTGTCTGTCTGTCTGTCTGCCTGTCTGTCTGTCTGTCTGTCTGTCTGTCTGTCCGTCTGTCCGTCTGTCCGTATACAGTTTTTTATCGAAGAAGTTGAGCTATCTTGATGAAACTCAGTATGCGTGTTCACAGGAACATGAGTAAAAACGAGTTCAAGAATGGATCCGATCGGACCATTTTTTAGAGTACCTCCAGTACTAGGGTCTATTATGAATATCACAAAAACTGCCCTAAAAGCGGCATTTTTTCAGTATTTGAATAAAATTTGATATGTGGGCATAACTTAGAGTTTTAAATATCATTTTCAAAAATTGGAAAAGGGGCGCGGCCGAAGGGCGTTGTTCGAAAATAGTGTCCCACGCCGCCAATTCAAATGGGATTTAAATGAAACTTGGCATGTTGGTTTCTTTTATGGCTGTTAACGTTTTCTCCCAAAATTTTTTCGATCGACCCAATATTAAGGGTACCTCCAGGACCAGGGTCTATTAAAAAATTCTAAAACTGCACAAAACTTGGTTTTTTCGCGAATTTTCAAAGATTTTTAGAATTATGAGCTTATTTTAGGCCGCCCATAAGATTTTCAAGAATTGCACAAGTGGGTAGTGTGTCGGGTATCGTATTGTCAGCTTTGCTTGGCTATAACACCCTTACTTGTTTGTTATAAGCTATGTATGTAATCAGTTACTCACGCGTCAAGTCAAATCATACGTCATCACATATCAAACAATTTTCAGACCTTAAGTGGAAGGAATTCTTCCCCCAGTTCAGGTCATATTTTGAAATGAAATACTTTGCGGTTAATGCACGCATTTAGATAAGAGGAAAATTCCACGTAAAACGGATCTACATGTTGCGCCCGTTACCATCATACTCGTATTTTCAGTTTTAGATCAGAAGTAAAAAATTATAATTAAAGTAAAAACAAGTAAGGGTGTTATAGTCAGGCGAGCCTGACAATAGAATACCCCACACAGTCACACATCTTCAAAAATTTTTTAATATCAAGAAGTGTTTAAGGCCATAAGTGGCCCCATATACCGACTTTTGTTAAATTTCGCTATGAAAACTGCCTCTTTGCCACGCCCACATTTCCAATTTTTTTTGAATTCTAATCGGAAGGTCAAATTCTAAGTTTCAATAAAATATTTTGAAAAACTCCGATTTTGGGGCACTTTTGAGATTTTTGTGACAGACCCTAGTACTGCAGGTACCCTTAATAATGGACCGACCAAAAAAAATTTTGGGGAGGATGTTTGAGGGTACCTTAGTACTTTAATACTTTATCGACTGACAGGATACCTATCAGGATTTGAGAGGATCGATGGCGAGTGGAAGGACCTAGGAAAGATCTCTAACACAGGACTAACAGTAAGCAAACACACTAGAATATTTTTGTTTAGTCAGCAGGACTAAATTTTATTTATTATATAATGTTCGCTTGAATTCGCGTTTTAATCTGAATTACAATCAGAATCACTATTGGAATCAGACTCCTTTTTAGAAATGAATTTTCATAAAAAGTAAATTAATTTCCTTCACTTCTCAGCATACTTGATTGGAATATTCTACTTTGCAGGGCAACTTGATTACGACTTAAATGAGTGAAATTACAATTCTCCTTTGTAGGGCACTACAATACCCCCCCGCCTAGCGGAAGGCTATAGGTATTTCGCCGGAAATCGCACATGTCTTCCGGATGCCGTAACGTAGGGTTTTTTGCTAACGTTTACTACGTCTGGCTCGTGCTCGGCTCTCTTCTTCGTGACGAGTTGTTTCTCATTCTCTGCTACTGGAATGTCGCCGAATATGTATGCAGACTTCAGACGGTCAATAGAAATTTTCGCGGTCTTTTGACGCATTCTTACACTAAAATACTTATCGCTTCTTGACACTACTTCGAACGGGCCCTCGTAGTTGTATTCCAGCGGTGTTCGTATTCTGTCCACTCTTATGAAGACATATTTGCAGTCCTTCAAAGCAGGCTGAACAAAACTTCTTTCGATTCCATGTCGAGATGGTTTACGTATTGGCAGATCGGATATGGCTTTGCGAAGAACTTTGACGAATTCGGATTCGGTAATATTGCTGTTTTGTTCGACGAAAAATTCTCCTGGCAGACACACTGATGTTCCGAAAACCAGTTCCGCTGGGCATGCTTCGATGTCACTCTTTACTGTAGCTCTCATGCCCAATAATATTAGAGGAAGTGACGTTGTCCACTCGTTTGTTTCGCAACATTTAACAGCGGACTTCAAAGCGCGATGCCAGCGTTCAACCATTCCGTTAGATTGCGGGTGGTATGCAGTTGTGCGGAGATGGTTAATACCAAGCATCCTTGTGAGCTCTTGGAAAATCTGTGATTCGAACTGCCGTCCAAATCGGTAGTTATTTTCTTCGGTACACCGTACACCGAAATCCAATGATTGATTAGGGCGCTCGCGACGGTTTCCGCGGTGATATCCATCAGGGGTACAGCAACCGGCCAACGTGAGAACCTATCAACGCATGTCAGGCAATATCGAAAGCTGTTTGAACTTGGCAATGGCCCCACGATATCAATGTTAATGTGCGCAAAACGGGCATCTACCAAATCATACTCCCCTAATGGTGCTTTCGTATGACGCTGGACCTTAGCTTTTTGACACGGGATGCATGCCCGCACAATTTAGGCAATATCTGTAGACATGGCAGGCCAAAAAAAACGCTCGCAGATCAATTTCTTCGTTACTTTGATACCTGGATGAGATAAGGAATGAATCTTGCGGATGACCCCTTGGCGCATTGGGTGTGGGACGTATGGTTTGATCTTATTTCGTGTCACGTGACAGTACAGCTCTTTCGGGGAATCTGGAATAGACAAACTTTGCAAATCAACAGAAATGTTTTTACCGCCTCACAAAAGTTCATGGAGTTGCTGATCTTCCTCTTGCAGTTTTGCCATCTCTTCGAAGTTGATATCAGCCTGGACGGCATTTATACGTGACAAAAAATCAGCTACATTGTTGTCTGCTCCAGGTAAGTGGCGAATGTCAGTACTAAACTGGCTTATAAAGTCGAGCTGGCGTACCCTTCGAGGTGATGCTTTTTCGGTTCTTTGCTTAAAGGCGAAAATCAATGGCTTATGATCCGTGTAAATCACAAACTCTCTTCCTTCTAGCGCGTGTCTGAAATGCTGAACAGCTTGGAACACTGCGGTGTGCTCTCGGTCGTACGCGCTATAGTTTCGCTGTGCCGGCGAAAGTTTCCGGGAATAAAAACCAAGCGGTTGAATTTTTCCGTCGACAACTTGATGCAAGACTCCACCGTCGGCGTCATCGGAGGCGTCTGTTGTCAATGTTAACGCCGCATTTGGTGCCATATAACTCAGCATCGTAGCGCTTGACAGGTCATTTTTGCAGCTTTCGAATGGCGTGATTGTCTCTGGCGTCCAGGTAATTATACGCTTATCATTCTTTCGGTTACCCGGTATTAGCTGTTGCAATATACTCTGGTTTCTTATCGCTTGGGGAATAAATGAACGGTAAAAATTAATCATCCCCAAAATTTTTTTTAATTCCTTGACAGTCTCCGGTTGTGCGAAGTTTCGCATGGCATCGACTTTTTCCTCTGGAGGCTGCAGACCTTAGGAGGTTATTTGGTGGCCAAGAAACGTCACTTTTTGTTTACCAAACTGGCACTTATCAATGTTTATTGATAGTTTTGCCTTTCGAAGACGGTCGAGAACGGTTCGCAGATGTTGTTCATGCTCAGCTTCGGATGACGACGCGATGAGAATGTCGTCAATATAACAAAAGACAAAGTCAATCCCGTTTATACTTTCATTCATATAACGCTGAAATGTTTAAACCGCATTCCCTAAGCCAAACGTCATATACATAAATTGGAATAACCCGAATGGAGTTACTATAGCGGTCTTTGGTACGTCTGACGGCTCAACCGGAATTTGGTGGTAAGCTTTTTGCAAATCAATCGTTGAAAAAATTGTCTTATTATGCAAAACTGTTGTTACATCGTGCAGGTACGGGATCGGATACCTGTCAGGAACGGTGATGTTGTTCAGGGCACGATAGTCGGCACATGGTCGCCAGTCCCCATTTGACTTTTTTACCAAATGTAAGGGGCTGGCCCAATTGCTCTTGGACGGACGGCAAATACCCGTTTCCATCAAGTACTGAAATTCCTTTTTTGTTGCTTGTAACTTCTCCGTGGAGAGTCGCCTGGGTCGCGCAAATACCGGTGCTCCCTTCGTGATAATGTGGTGAGTGACTTCGGATTCGACTGGATTTTTGTTCACGTTGATTATTGCCAGATCCTTGTATTCTTGCAGAAGATGCGAGTAACGGTCACCCACGTTGTAGACCCAAATTCGTGGAGCGGCTGTACTTTTGGTCATGCATACAGATTCCAGTAACGTCTTTCTAACGATCAGCTTGTTCCTGGTCATGTCGACTAATAGGTCGTAGTTTTTAAGGAAGTCTGACCCGAGGATAGGAGAGTTAACTTCTGCGACCACAAACTTCCACGGGAAATCACGTCGTAATCCAAGAGACAGTCGGATCCTTTTTTCGCCGTATGTTTGTATGTGCGACCCATTTGCTGCGAATAATTTTCTACAAGTAGGCTGTTCGGAGCTTCTACTACACGCTTTAGGTAATACCGATATGTCTGCACCAGTGTCGATAAAAAAATTTAATTTTGTGTTAATGTCATGGACCATTAGGCGAGCGACCTGACAGTATGCTTTTGATGCGGTCGCTTGATCAAAAGATGTCATTAGTTTTTTGTATTCGCATGAATACAAGGTTCGCGACATTTTCGAGCCTTGTCTCCAAACTTATGGTGATACCAACATAAGATATCCTCTGAACCATTCTTTTTGTACTCCTTGTCGTAAGATCGCCTGCGAGAAGTTGATCGTGATCGTCGTCTGTCGTTATTTTTATCCGTAACTATCCTGTTGATTTGCTTCTCCAGGTTATTAATTCGAGCATTAATGTCTGTCCCGTAGGATGAATTTGGTCAACTTCTGTTACCTTAGCACACTGTTGGTAATCGCCGACTTCCATGATTTTGTCCGCGAGTTTTGCACGCTCAGGTAGGTTCGCTTCTGATGCTTGCAGGATAGCTCGGACTGTTGATGGTAGTCGCTGCAACCAGAGGGACTTCAGAAAGTCATTCGTTACTTTATCTTTCGCCAGAGAACTTAACTCGCCGAGAAGTTGAGTAGGTCTCTTGTTTCCCAAATCGATTTCCGATAGTAATCTCTGTATCTTCTTTTGCTCACTCTCACAATAGCGTTCGAAAATTCGTTGCTTCATATTGTCGAATTTTCCAGTTTCGGGTGGATTCAGAATCGCGTCACGAACTTGCGACAACACATTGGAGTCCAAAGCGGCGACTATGGTGTTGAACTTGCACGCATCGCTACTAACGGCTGCCAAAGCGAATTGTGCTTCTACGTGCGCTAACCATATTTCCGGATGATCAGTCCTAAACGGTGGTACTTTCACGGTTACACGATTTATTACGCCCTCCTGCTGAGATAGAGGACTACCATTTGCGCTGAGTACTGACTGTGCTGGTGGACGGTTAGGCTGGGTTCCACGGACTTGCGACTCCTCGTCGGAATTTGTGACCGGCATCCTGTATACCAATCACGTCGGGGTCACCACTTTAGTACTTTAGTACTTTATCGACTGACAGGATACCTATCAGGATTTGAGAGGATCGATGGCGAGTAGAAGGACCTAGGAAAGATCTCTAACACATGACTAACAGTAAGCAAACACACTAGGATATTTTTGTTTAGTCAGCAGGACTAAATTTTATTTATTATATAATGTTCGCTTGAATTCGCGTTTTAATCTGAATTACAATCAGAATCACTATTCGAATCAGACTCCTTTTTAGAAATGAATTTTCATAAAAAGTAAATTAATTTCCTTCACTTCTCAGCATACTTGATTGGAATATTCTACTTTGCAGGGCAACTTGAATACGACTTAAATGAGTGAAATTACAATTCTCCTTTGTAGGGCACTACAGTACAAACGAGGCATAAGTGCCAACTTTCGTTCAAGTCCCATTTGAATTTTGGGTGTAGGAGAGAATTTTCAGAAAACGCCCTTTTGCCACGCCCATTTTTCCAATTTTATTAATTCATAGTAATTGCCTTTAAACATGTTCAAATATCAACTTTCATCAAAATATCTTGAAACATTCCGATTTTATAGCAGTTTTTGTTGTTTTTGTAACAGACCATAGTACTGGAGGTACCCCTAAAAATGGTCCGATCGGGTCCATTCTCGAACTTATTTTTACTCATGTTCCCGTGAGTACGCATACAAAGTTTTTTTCGAGATAGCTCAACTCCTTCGATAAGATTACTGTATACAGACAGACGGACAGACGGACAAACAGACAGACGGACATGGCTAAATCGAATCTCCTAGCGATAATGATAATTTCTTTATAATTTTTGTATAGTCTATCTCCTTGAGTTCTGGGTGTTACACACAACCACACAAATGCAATATACCCTCTACACAGAGTGTGTCGGGTATAAAAACGTTTTGTTGGCTTTGCTGTGTTTTCAGCCAAGTGCCTAAAGTTTGGGCGGGACACGCCCATTTTTGGTTAATTCGACAACCTTCGGACAACATATACCTATATTCCAAGTATAAAGTGAATAGACCTTTTCGTTTAATAGATTTTAAAAATGCCTTTAAGGTAAAATGGGCGGGCTACGCCTATTTTTGATAAGTTCTAAAAGGGGAAGTAATGAAGTATAGAATTGCATCCAAAGTTTTTCAAAATGGCGTATTGCTTAGCCGAAAACAGGAAAGGTTTTTAATTCAGGCTGAAAAAAATAAATAGCCCAGAATAACGATTATTCAGGCTGGAAAAAATAAGTAGCCCAGAATGACGATTATTCAGGCTGGAAAAAATAAATTGCCCAGAATAACGATTATTCAGGCTGGAAAAAATAAATAGCTCAGAATTACGATTATTCAGGCTGGAAAAAATAAATAGCTCAGAATAACGATTATTCAGGCTGGAAAAAATAAAAAGTCCAGAATAACTATTATTCAGGCTGGAAAAAATTTTCGTCTTAAAATAACCGTTATTAATTGACGTTTATCTATAAACCTTATAACCGTGACGGTCCCTGAGAATGACTTATATTTTTAAGTAAACTTCGGCATCCGCTCTGGTAAATATCAATATGGTTGATCAACATAACAACCAAAGAAGCATCATAAGGCAACCATCGCAATCGCCCAGCAACAACATCCGGCACCAAAGAACAATGTAAATCAGTACATCATATAAAACGCAGCCGTCCCATATCTCGTATTACAACAGCAAAGGGTTTGGCAGAACCAATTTACAGTCACAGATGCTCGCGACTCCGTTAAAAGGGGGAAAATGGCATTTAATATAGACTCACGAGCTACTGGTCTATGAATAACTACAATATACGAGCATACAAATTTCCACTGTCAAGGTCGAATCATAATTGCGGCATCAGCGCGTTTTGGGAATAACAACAAAACAAATTTTACCCAGCTGCATTTATTTACAATTTTCGAGGCCGAATTATAACTGCGACATCAGCGGGTTTTGGGAGTAACAACAAAACAATTATCCACATTTTACCCAGCTGCATTTAATTACAATTTTTAAGGCTGAATAAGTGAAAATAGATTTGCGGCTCTAAGCACAGAGCCCACTGAGACCTCTGATACATCAAAGAATGATGGAGAAAAATCACCAAAACCGCCTCCAGTACATCTTCGAGAGCGTAACTCCAACAATTTGCTCAAGAGCCTGACCCAGTTAATTGGAAAGGAGTCCTTCCACATCATGTCTCTTATTAGAGGAAATGTTCATGAGACCGAAATTTTGGTCTATTCTGTAAATAATTACATAATTGTCACTAAATTCCTTGACGACAACAAATAAAGCTACTACACGTATAAGCCTAAAAGCAGCAAAGGCCTTAGTCTAGTTATTAAATGCACTGAATCAGATGTAGATCCTGTGGGAGCTAAACAATCTCTAGAGGAAAAAGGCTTTCAAATTAGGAACGTAATGAACATTTTCAATAGGACTAGGACCCCACAGCCGATGTTCAAAGTAGAACTTAGTCCGAACAACAAAAAACTTTAAAAAAATTAGACACATTCAATCTACAGATTACAATATATTCTTCACCGTAGAGTTGTAATAGAAGCGTACTGGCCCTGTCCAATGTATTAATTGCCAAGAATATGGCCTTACTTAGTCCAACTTGACCCTACGCATGATCTGCATCGTTTGCGGATAATTTCACAGCTCTGCAAACTGTAATAAAAATAAAACTGACAAAAAGTGCAGCAACTGTGGTGGAGATCACACAGCAAATTGTAGGGGATGTCCAGTATATAAAGAAATCAAAAATCGTATGTCAGAAAGTCAGCAAGCCAGTCGTAATAGGTCGAATCAAAATGCATTCCAAAACCCAATTTTCTCAGAACCAAATAAATGTAGCGTTCCGGTAACTAATAAAGTGTACTATGCAAATATTGCTAGTTCTGCCATAAGTGCCCATTTTGCCCCTCAACAACAGAACGGTAGCTTGGAATCCATGCAAGCACAAAACCAGTTGCTCCAAATTTTAACTGCACAAAAATGAGGTGACTTATTATATCCTCATGGAATGCAAATGGTATAAGCCAGCGTAAGCTGGAATTATCGCACATATTCACATATAGAATTAAACATTTTCCTGTCGCACCTTTCGCAAAAAATTTCTTACAAGCGACTTCAGTTTCTATTGAAAGTTGTGGTGAAAATTTCATTTTGTCAGTCATTTATTGCCCTCCACGATTCTCAGTCAGCGAAAGTCACTTTTATGAATTTTTCAAAAGCCTTGGAAATAAATTTTTAGCAGCAGGCGATTATAATGCAAAACACACCCATTGGGGCTCCCGTCTGATCTCTCTAAGGGGTAGAAATATAAACAACGCACTCATGAATAGCTCCAGTACTCTAGGATTTATTTCGCCCGGACATCCCACGTATTGGCCAACAGATCGAAATAAAATACCAGAAATCATAGACTTTGCCATTAGCAGAGGCTTTGATAATTCGCGTATTTTAACGTCGATTTGCTACGAAATGTCTTCAGATCATTGTTCTCTACTAATCTAAATTTCAGAAAACTTAAGAACCACACGCCCCCTTTTAGACTGACCACTTCAAAAACGAATTGGGTTAATTGTAAAAAGAACGTTGCAACACACATACACTCTGAATAAGCAATATGTAATGAAAGTCAAACCGATGAAGCGGCAGTAACCCTGAATTCAACATTAACTTAACATTAACTTCAGCGGCGGAGCATTCTGCCCCAAAAACCTTTGAGCCTTCCGTTAGAAATTTTCATCATACAAATAGTCATATTGAAAGATTATTGCGAGAAAAACTTAGATTGCGAAGAGAATGGCAACAACATAGGTCCCATGACAGTAAAGCTAGACTCAATACAGCTTCAAAGCAACATAAAATCACTCTTCAGAAACACCAAGACAGGAAAAATTATAATTTAATTTCAAATCTTGCACCTTATAGCACTTCGACAGAGTCATTATGGCGAGCTTTAAAAATAAAAAATCAATCATTGAACATGAATCTCCCTTAAGGGATTCAAGAGGAAATTGGGCAAGAAGTGATAAGGAAAAAGCATCCGTCTTTGCTCAACACTTGTGGTCAGTGTTTTTACCAAAACCACCCGTAATCGGCCTTATATTTTCCCTCAACAAGATGAACAACCAAATTACCCCTATAACATTTTAAATGCCAGTGAAAAAAATGATCAAGGAATTGCCATACATTGCTCCTACGTATGCAGCACGCCTTTTTAATGCTAATGTGAGCTTCTCCCACTTAACTGTGATATGGAAAGAATCGGTCATCAAGATCATACTGAAGCCTGGGAAAGACACGACGACAGCCAGCTCATATCGCCCAATAAGCCTTCTCCCCTGCTTACCTAAGCTCTATCAAAAAGCTCTTCTTATAAAAATAACGCCATAAATTCTCGAGAATAACTTAATCACTGCTCATCAATTTGGCTTTAGGAAAAAACATGGAACTATTGAACAGGTAAATCGAACCACTCTTGAAATTCGTAACGCCATCGAATAAAAAAGAATATTGTTCTGCAATATGTCGCTCAAGCTTTTGATAAAGTGTGGCATGGGGGTTTTATTGCTAAAATAAAGTCGCTTCTCCATCAAAATTTTCACGAAATGATAATATCATACCTCCTGTTGGTTTTTCGCCGTAGCCACTTTAAAGCCGGGGCTTTAAAGAACGGCAGAATAACTAATCTTTTTGAGTACCTTTTTCGCGTTCGACTCTGCTAACTGGCAGCGCTGCCTGGGAGCACTGCGCGCTGCCCTCTTCACTGTCGAAAAAGTCTCTTCGCGTTAACAACTCGCTCACGCGTCGGAAAAAACGTTAAAATTAAAAGAAAAAAATCCCAACTTAAAAAAAAATTAAAATCAAAAGGTGAAGTGATTGGAGTTAAAATCAAAAATAAAACCAAAATATAATTTGAATTAATAAACGAAATAAAAAACTTAAATTTTTTCTCAAACATCAAAACTAAACCCGAATTATCGTCGCGCGAACCGACATATAAATCGACGTACCCGGTATCCCCCAAGGTCAGCAGCGGAGTACCAGGTACGTCCTCTTTAGTCTGAAATCAGATATTTTGGCGATCCTGCCAGGAGCCTGGAATAGGTTCTGGTGGACCATAATGGTTAGAAAGGGTCGAAAAAGTCCGGCACGTGCACGTCGCCTTTGACCTCTGTTTGGACTATTGCAAACTCAAGGGCACGACAAAATCAAAGCGCGTTGCACGCATTACAACGTAACGGCGGGACAAACTCTTTCCTCCACGACATCAATCATCTGTCTCATTCGCACACCCGTGTGTCGTTTGGTGGTGGGTTTTGTGCACAGCCGATAGTGCAAAACAACAAACACATAGCAGCATTTAGTTTTCTCGTTTGCCTTTGAGGACGAGTTGCGGTTTTTCTCCTTTCTTTTGTTGCTTTTGGTTTCTGGACACGCAGCGAAACCGTGTCTCGACTTTGGTTTTTTCATCGAAATTTCATACGAATTCAAGGCCAGCAGACAGCGAGCCAGGCCATCTGCATAAACGCATAGGGCATACGTGCATTGTGTGGCGTAGGTCAGTTCTAACGCTGTGCGTTGCATCGAACTTCGAGCATAGAAGTTGATCGCGTATTGCCTCTTCGAGCGAACGTGGGCCTCATACATACAATCCGTCGCTTTGCCTGCGCTCTGCCTGCACGCTGTTTTTGACTTACGTGCATCACATCGACTTTGCCAATTGGTTAAAAAACTTGAATTTCTAACAAATCAATTGAATTTGACCTATATTTCCTTACTGGAATTTCTTTATAAATTTGGAATTTTTTAACATTGGATTCGGAGTACCAGGAGTCTTGTGGAGGTGTTGCGAAGCGCAGGAATCATTGAGGATTCGCTGCCACGGTTGCATATATTTTCTCCAGTTTGTTTATTTCTTTATCACGGCTGACTTGAAGATGCTCAGACGACATCGATCATCACCGTGCCCTACGACCGGTCTCTTCCGCACCCGACAAAGCCCAGTAGATCCATATTGCCATCGATAATTTTGCGTTTGGTAAAATTAAATTCAAGCGTGGGCGAGTATATTCGTTAATTTTGCTGAAATATTATTAAATATTTTTTCGTTTTTACACTCCGGAATCGCGTTGCTTGAGCTCTGTGTTAACGTTTCATGTTCACTTCCAAAATGGCTTTCAATTTACAATTCAATGATGCGGTGGAGCAGCTTAAGAGCTACTGTGATGTGATTATGCGCTCCAATCCCTTGAATCAAACCGAGTCGCTCATCGAAGTTAAAATTGAGGAAACCGAATTTTGTTGGCAACGTGTTCAAGAGACTTACAGCCGCGCTCTCGCACATGACGAATGGACTGCTTAGGTTGCCGCCAGTGCTCTAGTTACTTATAATGAATGTCGCGATCTCCATGTTACTGCTCGAGCGCAGCTGAAGGATATGTTACGGATGCATTCCCACGCACATCAACCATTATCCAGCTCACGGGCGGCTCCCCAATATGCCGAGATGCCGCCAGAAGATAATTTTATTCGAGTGCCCCCTTGTGACGTCGCGAATTTTTCCGGAGGAAACAATGAGTGGCCAGCGTTTCGTGATATGTTCGCAGCCTTATACATCAACAATCCAAGGTTGCCACCCGTACAAAAGCTCTACTATCTGCATTACAAAACGACAGGCGCCGCAGCTGCGATTGTTAAAGGATATCCATTGTGCGGCTCGAATTTTATCCATGCCTGGGAGGCTCTCAAGACGCGCTGCGAGAACAAGCGCATTTTAATCGATCATCAATTAAAAACCTTGTTTGATCTGCCGCCTATTGAAAACGAAACCAGCGAGGGAATTGTGAAAATACAAACGACGGTCAACGGTTGTATCACCCTGATGAAAAGTCAAGGAGTTGTCGAATTTTTTGATGCCATGCTCGTCCATATTTGCTCTAGCCGCCTGCCAGCCTCTACGATCGCACATTGGGAGCAGTCGCTTTCATCGCATCGAGAGCTGCCGACTTGGAAACAGATGAACGAGTTTCTCAGCAATCGTTATGAAGTCGTCGAACGCCTTTCGAGCTTCACGGAAGTAAAAGCGCCGGTTCTATCAGCAAACCACCCAACTTCATCGACCTACGCGTTCCACACACAAGAGCAAATACCAGGATCGTCTTCCTTGTGCAATGGAAATCACCCTCTACGCCAATGCTCTCAATTTTTGAAGATGCCAGTCGCGGAACGTTTTGAAATCATCACAGAACCAAAGCGTTGCTTCAATTGTCTCGCTACCAGTCTTCAACGATCCAATTGCACCAGTCAACACAACTGTGCGAAGTGCTAACAACGACATCACACTTTGTTGCATGTTTCGAGCGCGGCTGCAACACCGGACAACAAAGTCTCTACCCCCCCATTGACATCTCCCCCGGAGATGTGCCCGTTTCCGACGAGCCAACCGCCGCATTTTCGTGCGCAACCAAAGGCTTCGAGCTCCGTGAGCATCCCCTCCCCGTCACAGGCACACGCACACGTCTCCATCAGCCAGACTCAGGCTATTTTGCCAACGGTTCGGGCGCTTTTGGATCAAGGTTCGCAGAGGAAATTTCTTACTGATCGACTGCAGCTGCATTTGAATTTGCCAACGACCCCTAAAGTATGCAACTTATCTGTCATGGGTGGACAATGCACCCAAATTGCTAAAAAGAAGTGCACCATCACGCTCGCATCGCCTCGTTCTATGTTCGAGGATGAAATCGACGCCGCGATGTTGCCAAAATTGACCAATTGGCTTCCGGCCAAATGGTTCTCCAATTCGGATCCCCACGAAATCTCATCGTTGGAGCTCGCCGATCCCTGTTTTATGAATCCACCCCGCATCGATATGGTCATTGGGTCGGATATCATGCCGAAGTTGTAGCGGTCGGGCATCAAGATGAACATCGGTGGGGGCCTAATTGCCCAAAAATCAGTATTCGGATGGTATTTGAGTGGGTCAATCGCCAGCGAATCCATCGAAGCGTTTACGACGCAAGTCTCCTCCGGAGACCACCAGGAGTCACTTCACGAGTCACTCAAATCATTTCCAGAACAAGAGGAAGTTTCAGCCTCGCCTCTGCCTTTTCCAGAGGACATCTATTGCGAAAAAATATATTCGCAAATCACATCTAGAAATTCGGATGGTAGGCCCGTTGTGCGTCCACCGTTTAAGATCGAATTTTCTAAAGCCGCCCCTTGCTTGGACTCGTCGCGATTTGGAGCGCTGACGCAATGCAGGAGCTTGAAGAACAGGCTCGCACGGCAGCCACTTATGCGCGACACCTTTAATTCAGTGATTAAGCCCGAGAGTACATCCACGAAAATACGAAACGTTTTCAACGCTTTCCAAAAGACCTCTTCCTCCTTATCGCTGAACGATGTGGTTTATGTTGGAGCGGTGCTGCAAGCGTATCTGGTCTTTCGTATGATAAGCTGTGCATTCGTCATCCAGCAGTTCGATCCAGGAGGATTTTCCTCCTGGATTTTCGCTATCGAGGTGTCGACACGAGTTGTCCACCTCATACCGCCGCTCCGTCTCGGGATGCCCCCTTGCCTCTGTTTGAGGCAGCCGTGCCCCATTTGAGTCATCGGTTGCGTAGCGCAGGGCGGGCAGTATGTTGGTTTTTCGCCGTAGCCACTTTGAAGCCGGGGCTTTAAAGAACGGCAGAATAACCAATCTTTTTGAGTACCTTTTTCGCGTTCGACTGCGCTAACTGGCAGCGCTGCCTGGGAGCACTGCGCGCTGCCCTCTTCACTGCCGAAAGAGTCTCTTCGCGCTACCAACTCGCTCACGCGTCGGAAAAAACGTTAAAATTAAAAGAAAAAAATCCCAACCTAAAAAGTAATTAAAATTCAAAAGGTGAAGTTATTGGAGTTAAAATCAAAAATAAAACCAAAATATAATTTGAATTAATAAACGAAATAAAAAACTTAAATTTTTTCTCAAACATCAAAATTAAACCCGAATTATCGTCGCGCGAACCGACATATAAATCGACGTACCCGGTATCCCCCAAGGTCAGCAGCGGAGTACCAGGTACGTCCTCTTTATTCTGAAATCAGATATTTTGGCGATTCTGCCAGGAGCCTGGAATAGGTTCTGGTGGACCATAATGGTTAGAAAGGGTCGAAAAAGTCCGGCACGTGCACGTCGCCTTTGACCTCTGTTTGGACTAGTGCAAACTCAAGGGCACGACAAAATCAAAGCGCGTTGCACGCATTACAACGTAACGGCGGGACAAACTCTTTCCTCCACGACATCAATCATCTGTCTCATTCGCACACCCGTGTGTCGTTTGGTGGTGGGTTTTGTGCACAGCCGATAGTGCAAAACAACAAACACATAGCAGCATTTAGTTTTCTCGTTTGCCTTTGAGGACGAGTTGCGGTTTTTCTCCTTTCTTTTGTTGCTTTTGGTTTCTGGACACGCAGCGAAACCGTGTCTCGACTTTGGTTTTTTCATCGAAATTTCATACGAATTCAAGGCCAGCAGACAGCGAGCCAGGCCATCTGCATAAACGCATAGGGCATACGTGCATTGTGTGGCGTAGGTCAGTTCTAACGCTGTGCGTTGCATCGAACTTCGAGCATAGAAGTTGATCGCGTATTGCCTCTTCGAGCGAACGTGGGCCTCATACATACAATCCGTCGCTTTGCCTGCGCTCTGCCTGCACGCTGTTTTTGACTTACGTGCATCACATCGACTTTGCCAATTGGTTAAAAAACTTGAATTTCTAACAAATCAATTGAATTTGACCTATATTTCCTTACTGGAATTTCTTTATAAATTTGGAATTTTTTAACATTGGATTCGGAGTACCAGGAGTCTTGTGGAGGTGTTGCGAAGCGCAGGAATCATTGAGGATTCGCTGCCACGGTTGCATATATTTTCTCCAGTTTGTTTATTTCTTTATCACGGCTGACTTGAAGATGCTCAGACGACATCGATCATCACCGTGCCCTACGACCGGTCTCTTCCGCACCCGAAAAAGCCCAGTAGATCCATATTGCCATCGATAATTTTGCGTTTGGTAAAATTAAATTCAAGCGTGGGCGAGTATATTCGTTAATTTTTCTGAAATATTATTAAATATTTTTTCGTTTTTACACTCCGGAATCGCGTTGCTTGAGCTCTGTGTTAACGTTTCATGTTCACTTCCAAAATGGCTTTCAATTTACAATTCAATGATGCGGTGGAGCAGCTTAAGAGCTACTGTGATGTGATTATACGCTCCAATCCCTTGAATCAAACCGAGTCGCTCATCGAAGTTAAAATTGAGGAAACCGAATTTTGTTGGCAACGTGTTCAAGAGACTTACAGCCGCGCTCTCGCACATGACGAATGGACTGCTGAGGTTGCCGCCAGTGCTCTAGTTACTTATAATGAATGTCGCGATCTCCATGTTACTGCTCGAGCGCAGCTGAAGGATATGTCACGGATGCATTCCCACGCACATCAACCATTATCCAGCTCACGGGCGCCTCCTCCAATATGCTGAGATGCCGCCAGAAGATAATTTTATTCGAGTGCCCCCTTGTGACGTCGCGAATTTTCTCGGAGGGTACAATGAGTGGCCAGCGTTTCGTGATATGTTCGCAGCCTTATACATCAACAATCCAAGGTTGCCACCCGTACAAAAGCTCTACTATCTGCATTACAAAACGACAGGCGCCGCAGCTGCGATTGTTAAAGGATATCCATTGTGCGGCTCGAATTTTATCCATGCCTGGGAGGCTCTCAAGACGCGCTGCGAGAACAAGCGCATTTTAATCGATCATCAATTAAAAACCTTGTTCGATCTGCCGCCTATTGAAAACGAAACCAGCGAGGGAATTGTGAAAATACAAACGACGGTCAACGGTTGTATCACCCTGATGAAAAGTCAAGGAGTTGTCGAATTTTTTGATGCCATGCTCGTCCATATTTGCTCTAGCCGCCTGCCAGCCTCTACGATCGCACATTGGGAGCAGTCGCTTTCATCGCATCGAGAGCTGCCGACTTGGAAACAGATGAACGAGTTTCTCAGCAATCGTTATGAAGTCGTCGAACGCCTTTCGAGCTTCACATAAGTAAAAGCGCCGGTTCTATCAGCAAACCACCCAACTTCATCGACCTACGCGTTCCACACACAAGAGCAAATACCAGGATCGTCTTCCTTGTGCAATGGAAATCACCCTCTACGCCAATGCTCTCAATTTTTGAAGATGCCAGACGCGGAACGTTTTGAAATCATCACAGAACCAAAGCGTTGCTTCAATTGTCTCGCTACCAGTCTTCAACGATCCAATTGCACCAGTCAACACAACTGTGCGAAGTGCTAACAACGACATCACACTTTGTTGCATGTTTCGAGCGCGGCTGCAACACCGGACAACAAAGTCTCTACCCCCCCATTGACATCTCCCCCGGAGATGGGCCCGTTTCCGACGAGCCAACCGCCGCATTTTCGTGCGCAACCAAAGGCTTCGAGCTCCGTGAGCATCCCCTCCCCGTCACAGGCACACGCACACGTCTCCATCAGCCAGACTCAGGCTATTTTGCCAACGGTTCGGGCGCTTTTAGATCAAGGTTCGCAGAGGAAATTTCTTACTGATCGACTGCAGCTGCATTTGAATTTGCCAACGACCCCTAAAGTATGCAACTTATCTGTCATGGGTGGACAATGCACCCAAATTGCTAAAAAGAAGTGCACCATCACGCTCGCATCGCCTCGTTCTATGTTCGAGGATGAAATCGACGCCGCGATGTTGCCAAAATTGACCAATTGGCTTCCGGCCAAATGGTTCTCCAATTCGGATCCCCACGAAATCTCATCGTTGGAGCTCGCCGATCCCTGTTTTATGAATCCACCCCGCATCGATATGGTCATTGGGTCGGATATCATGCCGAAGTTGTAGCGGTCGGGCATCAAGATGAACATCGGTGGGGGCCTAATTGCCCAAAAATCAGAATTCGGATGGTATTTGAGTGGGTCAATCGCCAGCGAATCCATCGAAGCGTTTACGACGCAAGTCTCCTCCGGAGACCACCAGGAGTCACTTCACGAGTCACTCAAATCATTTCCAGAACAAGAGGAAGTTTCAGCTTCGCCTCTGCCTTTTCCAGAGGACATCTATTGCGAAAAAATATATTCGCAAATCACATCTAGAAATTCGGATGGTAGGCCCGTTGTGCGTCCACCGTTTAAGATCGAATTTTCTAAAGCCGCCCCTTGCTTGGACTCGTCGCGATTTGGAGCGCTGACGCAATGCAGGAGCTTGAAGAACAGGCTCGCACGGCAGCCACTTATGCGCGACACCTTTAATTCAGTGATTAAGCCCGAGAGTACATCCACGAAGATACGAAACGTTTTCAACGCTTTCCAAAAGACCTCTTCCTCCTTATCGCTGAACGATGTGGTTTATGTTGGAGCGGTGCTGCAAGCGTATCTGGTCTTTCGTATGATAAGCTGTGCATTCGTCATCCAGCAGTTCGATCCAGGAGGGCAGTATGTTGGTTTTTCGCCGTAGCCACTTTGAAGCCGGGGCTTTAAAGAACGGCAGAATAACCAATCTTTTTGAGTACCTTTTTCGCGTTCGACTGCGCTAACTGGCAGCGCTGCCTGGGAGCACTGCGCGCTGCCCTCTTCACTGCCGAAAGAGTCTCTTCTTGCTACCAACTCGCTCACGCGTCGGAAAAAACGTTAAAATTAAAAGAAAAAAATCCCAACCTAAAAAGTAATTAAAATTCAAAAGGTGAAGTGATTGGAGTTAAAATCAAAAATAAAACCAAAATATAATTTGAATTAATAAACGAAATAAAAAACTTAAATGTTTTCTCAAACATCAAAACTAAACCCGAATTATCGTCGCGCAAACCGACATATAAATCGACGTACCCGGTATCCCCCAGGGTCAGCAGCGGAGTACCAGGTACGTCCTCTTTAGTCTGAAATCAGACACCGCCAAAATAGATTCTTTAGAGTAAGAGTAAATGAATTTATAACGAATAAATAATAAAAGCATCAAGAATCCTACAAGAGCATATGCAATTGATTGAAAAATGGCTCTTTACCTGGCGAATTAATGTAAACGAAGGTAAATGTAAACACATTACATTTACGCTTAGAAGAGGTATTAGCACTACCATTCTCCTTAAAGAAGTCTCCATCCCCAAGTTAATAGTGTAATCTATTAAGGAGTCCACTTAGATAAACGATTAATTTGGCGAAAGCACATCGAAGCAGAAAGGACCAACCTGAAACTTAAAGCCACAAAAATTCACTGGCTAATTAACTATCGCTCCCCTATTAATATGGAGTATATAGTTCTACTATATAATAGTAATGAAAGCATTCACTGCGATCTGTAAGTCCCACTTATTAAGGACGAAATCGTTCGTCTTAAATCATCCTACAATCAGAAGCTAAGGAATCACTCGAATCAGCTGGCAAAAAGCCTTAACAATGCAACACGTCGAACACGGTTAAGAAGAAAGAACCTTCCATCCGTTTCTAGTGTTTTGGAAACATAACAAAGATACTCTGTTATCTGCACCTCGCTCGTAAATATCAGACGTTTGTCCAATTACGGAATCATATGGATTGAGGTACCTCGCTCGTGCACGCTCAACGCTCAATGCTGCTAACTACCATCGGAGTAGCCGTTCTAGCCAATCAATTTTACGCAGCTTGCTCGTGTGCACCGTACGCTTATCCAACCAAGGATTCACTAAGCTTGACGCACCTCACTCGTGCATGATCATGGCTCATCCTACCAACGGATGAGGCTTAACAGTTATAAGTCCTCAGCAGCCCACTTTCGAAATAGAGGCCCGTTGGAATCAAAACTATTTATGTTTATTTCTGTATAAATAGTAAAGTTATATTTAAGTATTAAGATTCGAATAATTACTGTTAGTTCCCACCCAAAGGAAGATCCAGTAAAGAGAAGCAAAGTTTAAATAAAAAAAAAAAATTTTATCATTTGCATATTGAATTTAACCCTGAAACTTTATAGAATCAACAAAAAGAATAAAAGGTTAGAAGCTCTTTAAGCAGCTAGATCTGTGGCATGCCTTACTGATGTCAGATCCAACTAATCATATATGGAAACATTGACCCAAGAAACACTTGCGCGTCTAAAACATAGTTTATCCACTCTTAAAAAGACCCCGACAAGAAAATACACAAAGATAACTGTAGTAAGAAAAAAGGAAAAAAATGAAAATTTGTACAACGGGCTAATCGACGCTATTAAAGACTGAGGAAAATTTTTATACAGCAGCCACAAAAACAGCCAAAATAATAAAAAATATATAAAAACAAGTAAAGAAGTTTACATCGGCTAAACCGATTGCACACATACCTTTTCCTCAGCCTAAAATATGTTAAAACATTACCCTAACAAAAATTTTTGTCGTTCTAGCTTGGATATCTCGCTGCACCTCATCAGTGCTTCGACTCAACTTCACAATTATTATTATTAAGCACAAAATTTTTGCGAATGGTGGGCGTGATCAAATTTAAACCGTAAAGGTTATTATATCTAGCTGCGAAATACTCAATTCGAAATAGTGAAAAACAAATTTTCGCAAATTTCACGGATGGAGATCTTGATCAAATTTCAACCGTAAGAGGACATTTTGTCTAGCTGCGAAATACTCAATTCAAAATAAAGAAAATAAAATTTTTGGTAATCTCGCCAATGGTGGTCTTAATCAAATTTTAACCGTTAGAGGACATTTTGTCTAGCTGCGAAATACTCAATTCAAAATAGTCAAAATCAAATTTTTGCGAATTTCGTAATTGGTAGTCATCGTCAAAATTTAACCGTTAGAGGACATTTTGTCTTTCTGCGAAATCCTCAATTCAAAATAGTGAAAATAAAATTTTTGCGAATTTCGCGAATAGTGGTCATGGTCAAATTTTAACTGTTAGAGGACATTTTGTCTAGCTGCGAAGACCTGAATTCAAAACAGTGAAAATAAAATTTTTGCGAAATTCGCGAATGGTGGTCATGGTCAAATTTTAACCATAACTGACGACTTTAGTTGGCTGCAAAATACACAATCAGAAGAAGCAAAAAAAAAATGCATTTTTGTATACAGATGTAAAAATAAGAGAAAGAGTGTTTTTTTCTTATGTAAGGGATGATGACCATAGTTATAGCGATGTCGCAATTGTTTTTCAGCGAAAGCTTAATTCTTTATAGTAGCTATACACACACCAAATTTCAATAAGCTGGGATGTATAGTAAAAAAGTTATCCAGGAAAACCTTAAAAATCGTGATTATTGAAATTTCTGAACCACTTCCCACGACCCAAGAAGAAACTACAAAAAAAATGGGTATGCAGTTTCTCGGACAATTACCTGGTTCAAGTCCATGCCAAATTTCGATATGTTATCTTTCATGCCATAGGAGTAAATTACAAAAAACTAAAGTGTGACCGACAGACAGACAGACATGGCTAGATCGACTCCTCTTGTCAACCTGCTCAAGAATATATATAATATATTAGGTGTAGTAAAAAGAAATCCATTATTTTTGCATTAAATTGAGGGCTTTATTTAAGATAGTTAGAATGACCTGATTTAGGTCAAATATGCCCCGTTTTGTTCGATAGCTTGTTGCCATTTTAAAGGTTATTTCATTATGCCTCTCTCATAGAAGCCCTCGTTCCTATTAGCAAAAAATTGAGACAGTCGAATTTCAGAAGCCTCTCTTGAAGCGAATGTTTCACCAGCAAAATTGTTCGCCATGGACAGGAACAGATGGTAATCACTTGGTGCCAGGTCCGGACTATAAGGTGGATGCAGAAGAACCTCCCAACCAAACTCCCGGAGCTTCTGGCGAGTCACTATCGATGTGTGTGGCTTGGCGTTGTCCTGATGGAACACAATTCCTCTCCTATTGGCCAAAGCTGGCCGCTTATGGGCGATTGCTTCCTTCAGACGATTCAATTGTTGACAGTAGAGTTCCGAGTTAAGAGTTTTGCCATATGGGAGCAGCTCATAGTAGATAATTCCCTGCCAATCCCACCAAACACACAGCAAAACCTTCCTGGCCGTCAATCCTGGTTTGGCCACCGTTTCCGCCGGTTCACCGTGTTTCGACCACGACCGTTTTCGCTTGAAGTTGTCGTAAGTGACCCACTTTTCATCACCAGTCACCAACCGCTTCAGAAATGGGTCGATTTTGTTGCGGTTCAGCAGCGATTCGCAGATGGAAATTCGGTCTATGAGTTTTTTTTGCGTTAACTCGTGTGGCACCCATACATCGAGCTTCTTTGTGTATCCAGCCTTATTCAAATGGTTCCAAACGGTTTTTTGTGCAATCTTTAGCTCTTTTGCAATCGAAACAGTGCTAACATGACGGTCGGACTCGATAATTTCCATGATTTTATGGACATTTTCGACAATTGGCCTTCCAGTGCGTGGTGCATCCTTGACATCGAAGTTACCGGAACGGAATCGACGAAACCGAAATTGCGCATGATTGGCTGTTACAGTATCAGGTCCATAAACGCTATTCACATTTTCAGCCACCTGGCTTGCGTTTTCTCCCTTATCGAAGAAAAACTGTAAATTGTAGCGAATTTTCTCTTTGCTGATGTCCATCTTTGACAAGCTCTCAAACAAAACTGAATCAATCAATCAAAAAAGTGTCAAAAAAGCTTTTTTAGTAGGAATTGTCATCTTTCTAATACCCCCTAGCGGAACACGATCGGACTTATACAACGCGAGATGCAGATAAATAACGCCATCTATTGGAAAAATAATGGATTTCGTTTTACTACACCTAATATATGTCTATATCTATCGCGATTCCTTTGGTATGTTACATAATCCGTGCCAAACTTAATATACCCTTTCCTTCGGAAATGGTAAAATGACAGAATCAAACTTTAACGTGATACAGTACACTAAGGCCATACCAGATTTTTCAGGAAAATTAGAAGATGCTCAAAAATTTATCAACTTAATCGAATTATTTCACGCAGAAATTCTAGATAGTAAGAAACCCACTATTTTTCATTAGTCTTCAACACCAAAATACCAGATAAAGTAAAAACGCAACTCGAATTACTTGGCAATATTCAAGCCCAGAAAGACTGCAAACACTGCATTAAATGAATTATCCAGAGCAACACAAGTCCGAAAACCAATATTTTGATTCGCTGAAACCATAGAAAATTTATTTTCGGAATTAAATTCAATACAAATTTCAACACTGCAAACACCTGCAGAAAAGGCAGCAATAGCATATCATAAACAATTGCAGCAAGTAGAGTCTCCACTTTAAATGAGGCTCTCCAAATAGCGCAAGAATAATTTCATACGGAAGAAGCTTGTATCGTGATGTACAGACAGCGCAACGGTAGAAACCAGCATAGAGGAAATCAGCAGAGGCAAAATGGCGAATTTAAATTCGAACAACCCCAAAAGCCAAAATAATGTGAGGCATAATTAATTTTTTCTAATGGCACAGAGCAACAGGGAAACTTTAGTACCTCCGATACCGAAAAGGTAGCAGATTAGGTCACTCGGGGATTATATAAAAACTTTTCATTTCACTGTAAATTTTGATCATAGTAATTAAGCTTATAAAAATGTAAAAGTAGCATTATTTCATTTTTAATAGATACAGGGGCAGAAATATCATTAATAAGATATGAACATTTGTGTTATATATGTATGTATTGACAGCAGCGACTCATGTGCAATTTCAGGAATCTCAAAGAAAGACATTGTCCCTTTCGGAACATGTAATTTGCCTATAAATATAGACGATAGTGATTTAAAGCACAAGTTCAATGTTGTATATGGTTCATTTCCTATAAGGTCAAGTGCAATTTTAGGAACAGATTTTTATGCAAAGGTCAGAGCAAAGATAAACTATGAAAATTTTACCTTCACTAATATAAAGAAACAAAATTCTTTGTCCACTAACAATTTCAATTTGCAATGGTTAAAGTTGGAAAAACTTTTCAATTTACAAATTTTAGAGTATTCCACTAGCAAATCCATAACGGCACTTAGAAATAAATTTCAAAATATATTTCATTTAAGCAGTGAAGAATTATCCGTTAACAACTTATTTTAATGAACAAAAGGTAGTACTCACGAACTTCTATGCAAAGGCATTTTTGAACATTTAACTAGCCCTTTAAATGCACCTTTATTAAAAGTACCAAAAAAAAAAAAAACTCAAGACAAGAAAAGAAATTGCGATAAGTAGTTGATTTTCACCAGCTTAATAAAAAACAAGTCGATGACAAATTTCCCATTTCAAGATTGGAAGATGTTCTCGATAAATTAGAAGGTGCTTATTATTTATCCACATTAGACATCACGAAATCATTCCATCAAATTCCGCTTAGTGAACAATCAAGACCTTTAACAGCTTTTCCAACAAACAATATATAGATTTTTGGGAAAAAAATATCTGAGCATAATTCAAATCTTCAACAAGTACTTCAAAGATTACAAAAAGACAATTTAAAGTTAATTGCATCAAATTGTAATTTTGTAAAAACGAAGTAATATTTTTAGGTCATAAAATAACAGATCTTGGCGTAACAACATACCCAAAAAAGTGCAACGTAGTGAAAGACTTTTTAAGACCTACAAACTCAAATGAAACAAGAAGATTTGTTGAATTTGCAATTATTATAGAAAGTTCGTAAAAAACTTTGGAGAAATAATTTACTATATAATAATTTACTGAATAATTTACTTATCCACAAATCTAACAATATCCAAATCTCCAAAAAAAAAAAAATTAATTTTTACAACAGACGCCTCAAATTATGCACTTGGTGCAGTACTTTCTCACGGTACAATAGGAACTGATCTGCCAATTGCATATGCAAGTAGATCTTTAAATACACACGAATTAAATAAACCAATTATCTAAAAAGAACGTTCAGCTATTCATTGGGCGCTAAATCACTTCAGACCTTACGTCTATGAAAAATCTTTCTAATTAGTAACAGATCATTGACCATTAGATTCTTTGTTTAAACATTAAACCCCTCTTCAGAACTCACCAAAATTCGAATGGATCTCATGGAACATGATTTTGAGACTATATATAAACAAGGAAATTAAGCACTAATTCTGATGCACTTTCTAGAATTCCAGTTAATTCTAATGAATTAAAAACTTTGATACCATCCATTGCAGCAATAACTAGAAGTACAAATGTGCGTGAAGTTAGCACCTTTATAAAATTTATAGTTTTTGAAACTTGTGCTTGGATGTGCTCGATGTGTGCTGTTATGTGCCGGTTTAGAAAAAAAAAATCGTTCGGATAGTTTTGTTTTTATAGAGAGGTCTTTTTCACGGCGTAAAGTTAGCTCCCAAAATTTCGTATTTTTTGGAAGCAATAAGTGATTAAGCTTGTGCCCAGGATTTTATGTGCCATTTAACTAAAATGAAATAATTTGCACGGTTTTGTTTTAATCAGGGCATTTCTATTTTTTCTTTAGAAGTTGCCCCCACATCTGAAAAAAATTAATAAAAGAAAATTGTGATGTGGTTAGCACATCACAAGGATCTATGTGCATATGTTTAAAACCAAAAATCTTCAACGGTATGACTTTTAACAGGAGGTCCTTGTTTGTACCTTAGTTTGATCTAAACAAATTTTACATTGAAGTATTAAAAATAAAAAGTTTAAGCCCTTTGTTGAAGTGAGGGAGAGTAACAAAGGGACGTACCTGTTGTTCTCCGGAGCGATGCATGTTTTCGGACTGATTTTCGGCCGATGTGCTGGTTTCTGCGGCGTTTTTGTGGTTCGATTGCACGACGCGAAAATTCGATTTGTAAGAGATTTGATGTAAAAAAAATAAACTTGCCTTCTTGGCGATTAACGAAAGGAACAAAAAGGGAGGAAGGCACAAACTTAAAATTCGCCTTCTTGGCAATTTCCTTATAATTAATTCACTTTTCTGTTGCTTCTTTTTTGTTTGTTCATTCAAATTATATGTTCTTTGTTTTTGGCGGATAAACCGCGAATCTAAGTTCCCCTTTTATGATTTTTGGTTCGTTTTTTTTCTTTTTGTTTTTTTTTTTTTGCTGGAGTGCACAATTAGATTTTGATTTATTTTAAGTTGCGAAGCGTTGAAGCGCGCGTAAGCCGAGACGATAAAAAAAACAGTGAATCGCCGTCGCTGGAGTTCGAGCTCTTGAACCAGAGAGAGAGCAAAGTTTCGTTAAGTAGTTCTGAATAAGAGCTCGTCTTCATAGCGGCTACGGCGAAAAAAGGACATACTGCCCGCCTTGCGCTACGCAATAGGTAATTCCTGCTAACCTTTCTCGGCTGCGCAGGAATTCTCGCACCTCTTCCATCAGCTCCAGGATGATGGCGGCATCCGACGACCTGGGAGCCGGCCAGTCTCAACCGTTTGATGAGACCATGGGGGACATTGTGTGGCGTTCGGGCGAGAGAGCGAATCGAACCCGCCGACGTGGCTGCTCGTGGTTTTCCAGACGTCGAGCACCTGAAGGTGAGCGGCGCCTCTCGACATTGGATTGGCAGCGACGGCGTCCCTGATGCGGCTCCGATGGCGAGCGACGACGGCTATTGATGGGAGGCCGTTCTGTGGAGTTATGGCGTTCGGATCGGGGGTGGCGATGGCGTCGACGAGAGCGGCGGCGGCGCGATGGCGGCAGATGGGTTGATGATTGGACCCTCTGGAGCCTCCACGGGCCGGGCTCATAAGGCGACGACGACCGGCGCTCTTGATGGATTAGCGTATGATGATGCTGGCCACAAATTTTGCAGGCCCGCTGGAAAAAGCAGCCCCTCCTCAAATGTGACGGCTGCAGGCATCGAAAGCACCATTTGTTTTACTGCGTCGCTAACAATCGCCTCTCCACGTTCCAGCGGCGGAAGCGACGACAGCGGCTCAAGCCGTGGGCCCCGTCGCACCCTACACACCACCATTCTGTCATGGTGCTGATCTGAAACGAAAAGGAGGTGTTGATGAGCGGATATTCAATGATAAATGATAAGAGGGGGAGAAAGGGAGGGTGTTGCGAAAGGATGAGGACTGATAGTCATAAGGTTTCTGACAATTCGAGCAGGCAGAGCTTTTTAATCGGCCTTGTGATAATACCAAATTGTGTTTTGACGTCGACAATGCGCACAAGACCATCATCTCCCGGGTGCACTTGAACGATTCTTCCTTTCCTCCACCCAAATGGGGACAGCTGTGTATCCATAATGACGACGAAATCGTCAACCTTCAAATTCGGTTGTGGCACCCTCCATTTATCTCTTTTATGTAAGTCCAAGAGATACTCCATTTTCCAACGTTGAGCGAAGCGGTGATGCAGAATCTTCACTTTCTCCCATCGCGGAGTGAGCGCCATTTCGGCTTGTGATTCTTCTGGCCATGCTGTGAGGAGGGCTCTTCGAAGAAAATGTCCAGGCGTCAGTGCCAGCAGGTCTGCGGGATCCTCTGACATCGGAGTGAGCTGGCGCGAGTTCAAGACTCCTTCACTTCGAGCTAGCAACGTGGCGAGTTTTTCAAACGAGAACTTGTGAGGCCCAGCTACTTTGACAAAATGAGTCTTGAAGCTTTTGACCGCCGCCTCTCATAGTCCACCCATGTGAGGTGCGTGGGGCGGGATCAGATGCTATTCGAACTTTTGCAGGGCGTATCTTCGTTGGAGGTCATCAGCGGCGTTGGAAAGAAAGCTGGTGAATTCCGTATCTAAAAGGTTTTTGGCGCCTATGAAATTTCGACCGTTGTCGGAGAATATGTGGTGAAACACACAAAAGCGCTGACATAGCCCTTCAGATATGGTGCGGTTCGAAGAGTGGACGCCTTGATGTCGAATGGTCCGGCAAAATCAACGCCTGTATGGGTGAATGGTAGTGATAACGTCGATTTTTCCGCTGGCAACGTGGCCACCATTTGCGTCTTCACTCGTTGCTTATAGATGGTGCACGTATGACAGCGAGTGAAGCAGCTCTTGATTTTCCGTTACAATCGCGCCATGTAGAAATTCTGTCGCACCATTGTTGTGAGACAATATAATTAAACATCGAACAAGAATGTTCAACACATGTAATACGGCCAATGCCCTAGGTATCAATTGCCGATATTGTAAACACGTCGAGCAATCGGTTAAGCCATAACTCCATAAACTGCAATTATACACTCACGCAGGTCAACGGCGTTCGCTTGCCTTTCTTTTCGTTTTTTAACAAAACAAGTGACACGCTCATAAAATGCAATTATTCATGCTTGGCATTGATTTTGTTTTGGGTGAGAAATTCCAAATATGCTTTAAAAAAAACCCAAAACAAAATAATGTTGTCACAGCACTTTCACTCGTAGAAATTTGGTATATAAGCTAGAACATTTCTTTAATAAAATATAGACTAAGATTTTACCTCAATAAAGAAGGATTTGATGTCGGATACTAGCTCACGCCGTATATCGGTTCTCTTCTAGTAAAGACAATACTTTCTAGTCCTATTCCTGGCAAAAGGTTGATGCACAAGCAACAACCAGAGATTGAAATCACTTAATGTTCCGGTGCGAACATTTCATGGCGATCCTTGCCAACCTGGACTAAAAAGGTATCCTAATCGAAGTCATCCTGGCCGTGTCAAAACCAATGGAGATCTGAACGAAAAATCCTGCAAACCTGAACCAGAAAATCAACGCCATTCTGCAGTATAAATGAAACCAACATTAGAGGAGACTCTCAAGGACCCGACGGCTGGCCCAAGGCCACTTTATATTAAAACCCAAAAAAGGAAACAACCAAGTCTACAACCACCAATACCTGAAGTGCGCTCACCAAAGCAAAGGGGAGAAAAAAATCTCAAAAGCCGTCCGCCGCCGAGCATTCCTGAAAGATGAATTGACAAAAGCGAACCGCGCACCATGGAAAGTAGAAGCTGCATTAACTGAGGTGGAAAATATCGAGGAACACCTTAGAATCCTGAAGAAGAAGATTCGAACAAACCAACAAGGCGACATCTAAAGAATTATCCAACTCTGAAGGACAAACAATTGAAGATAATATCAGCCGAACTATTGCGACTTCGTAAGTTCAACCCAAAAATCACCCTATTGTAATTTCTTGGAAGAAAAAAAAACACAAAATTTTTTTTATTGACCTTACTAAACGTGAGTAGTAAAAGAATTTTTAATAAGAGAAGATCAATTTTGTTTGTTACAACGGAGATAACGGTGCATAAGAGAGTTAGTGGCATTTGGTATTGGAAACCAACTAATTTCCCGCAAGATGCACAACATCTTATACAGTTCACAAAAGTATCCGAAGAAAATGTGCCCTACTTGGAATACAAGCTAGGAATCAATAAAAATCCAAAATATGCCGTTAACCCTTTAAGCTCCAAATTCCTATCAACTGCCTGAATAAATAAAATTTCAATTAAAATCATTTAAATTATCATTTCAATATGGGGGTCAAAAATCAAAAATATCTGACCCCAAAGCAAACGTCATCAATGAAATTGACAATAAAATTGAAACTGTTGACAGCAGCAAAATTGAGATTCTTCTACTAATATTAGTTATCTTATCAAGCATAAAACTAGCCTTGAAATTATACCAAATGCACAATAAAATTATAAAGAAAAAATATCTGAGTCGAGCATGCGACCTAGATCAACTCTAATATGGAATGGGTAACCATACATTGTCAATTAAAACAAATAAAACAATCTTTCGAAAGATCATACAAATGTCTAAACAAGACAGCCACTCCATCTAGAGAAACACAGTTGAAACATTTGAGCGTGCTCATAAAACAACACAACTTATTGGCTAGCGTAATTACCATTCACTATTCGTCATTGCATCTGTTGAGGATTTTTCCGAAATCCTTACTCGCCTATCGGACCGAATTTTCTAAAGGAAACGCTCTTTAGTTTTATAATTTATCATTATTTATTAAACGATTAACTGCAACTTATATTTAGCAACTGATTTCAACTGACTCTTAGTTTAGAATACAAAAGCTTATATACTAATTATTCTATATATTTAAACCTAAGTCTGCGCTCTGCAGACGCTGATTTGTTCTTCGGGAACGGTGTCATGGGCCTGCTGACGCATGCTGATCTGTCCAGGTGTGCTTCCGGGTTTGTTGGTCGTTTTGTTCCCACGAACATTCGATTCTCATATTCTCATAATTCGCATGCTCGGCGATTCTGCGTAAGGTCACCTATGTTGTAAAGTTGCACTTGGCACGCTTGTATGAAGGTCCAAAATGCCAGCTTGCATTTTTGGCCGTCTGCCGTCGCTAGCGGTATTTCGTAAGCTACAAGATGAGCTGCTCTGCTGTTTGACTCATAACATCCCTCCCCCTTTTGAAGACGATGCCACGTTTTGGCATTCAAATTAACGGTGGAAGGTAAGTTTGTCATTGCTATTGTAAGGATTGCCGCAAAAGCCATCTTAGTGTTTTGAGTCATCTGTTATAGGAAGATTGGCTGCTTGTTGGGATCCGACAGGAAAACTATTTATTTGGTCCCAAAATTTTAAGTGGTTTAACTTTCATATTTTTGTTGGTGCAACTCTGGAACTGCTCGAACTTCCGACTAACGTTTTGAGTTTTCTTGTTTCTGGTTCTGGTAGGTGATAACCTTACGCCATATTGGTTAATTACGAAGCTTGTGGTCAGCATGGTCAGCATCCCATCGATGTCCTCTCCTGCGTCATTCTGCTATATATTCGATTGAGACAGTTGGAGTGTGTTTTTATCACTATTTAATTTTTAATTTGATTTTTTTTTTTTTTTTTTTTATAATTCTTTTTTTTTTTGCATACTTGTTCTTTTTTTTTTTTTTTTTTTTTTTTTTTTTTTTTTTTAATTATGGGTTTCTCATGTTCAATTTATTTATTATTTTTCTTTCTTTTCTTTTTTTTCATTAAATATTTTCTTTGTTTCAACTGTCTCCCACCTGTAATTTACAAAAATTTTACTTACAGATTATAATCTATATTTTAATTTTATAATATATTAATTGCATAATATTCTTAATTATATAATTCAGTTTTAAGCTACTAATTTTTCGATTTTTCTTACAACTATATACATATATGTTATCGAAATTTTAGTCTTTTATTGCAATTTAAATTTTTACTATTAGTATGATCTATTTAAATTTCATGATTTCGAACATTTTGAATTTTAAATTTTGTATGTTTTTCCTCAGAATATTTTTCCATTCAAATATGTATATTTTTTTTAATAATTTTGAATGATTTTATATATTTTATATTTATAATTTGTTGAATAATTCGCTTTTCTTTTCTTTAAACTTTGAAGTGCAACTAGTGGGAAATTACTCCTTTTTTATGTGAAGTGTAATGTCAAATTTTGTTAATTTAGATACATGATTTTTTTTTTTTTTTTTATTATTATTATTATTATTCTTTTTTTTTATATGTATATCTCCAATTTCCTCTTATTTTTTTTTTTTTTTTTTTTTTTTTTAAATAATTTTTTCTTACCAATCACTCTTCCCCTCTTCTTAGTTTGGAAACTAAATTAAATTTAGAAATTTCAACACTTTCAATTGAGTTTCCAAATTTTAGAAGGGAAATTTTACGTCTGATATCCATCGTTAAGCCTCATTGGTCTTCCTGAAAAGAAAAAGAAAACATGAAATTATTCCCTACCTGTGTTACAACTATTCTCGTGTCCCTACCTTTATTTCGGCTGTTCAAATTGAACTTGACAGTTTTTAATTTTTGCATAACTACTTTCGAACTTGACCTATTTATTTTTCTTTTGACTGTCTTTTGGTGGTTTGAGTTTAATTATTATTTTCTTATTTTTTCCGATATTGCAATGTCAAGTGCACTATATAAAAGAAATTGTGTTTGCTCATCAACATTTACTTCGCGGCTGGCTTTAACTGAACAGAATAAACAAAAAAAATTATTTTGCTTTTATTGTGTCTTCGCTTGTTTTGATATGCGAGCACTTTTGTCTTGAACAGAAAATTGTTAGTTTTTTATTTTTTTAAGATATGTAATTGTCGCGTGGTGGAGCTTAATTTCTGGTAGCGCCAGTTTGAAATAGGATCGCTTCGAAAATAAGAAAAAGCAAAGAATGAATTTATTCTATAAATTTTCATTTAAGTAGTACTTTAAGGGCCTGGTAACAAAATATGTATTGTGTGGCGTTTGGAATTGCTTGCGCCCTTTGTGCACGTATTTTGTTTACTATTTCGCGTACCTTTATGTTCTTTTTATTTTCTTTCAAATCTAAGGCGATATTTAAAGCTATAAAAACGCATGTTCTACCTATGCCTGCAGCGCAATGAACTATCATCGGCGGCGGATTTGTTATATTAGTAGTTAACCTCTTTTGATTTTCCTTAACTAATCTTATAAATTGCCATAATAATTTAGCATTTGGTATGCCTTGATCGGCCCAACACTTAAATTGCCAATGGTAAATTTTTCTAGAAGTTTCTGATTTTTGATCGTATAGTTCTAATTCCGTACAAACAAAATTCTTGTTTTCATTTTTATTGAGCGTTTTAACGCGAAATTGGGAAAATATGTTGGTGGAATTTACGTCAGCTTCCCAGTATCTAGCACATTCTCTCGACTTCGTGAGCATAACTATGGTATTACAATTTTGCTCCCATACCATTTGCCAGAAGTCTTGTATAGAATTTTCGAGAGGTCCCTGCGTAGCTATATATGACTTCGTCTTTTTGTATCCATCCACAAAACTAGCATGAATATATCCTGATATATTCTCCTGATGTGGTGATAATTTTACACGACTGTGGTCAAAACAAGGTACGTTCTTATAGCGATTCTTTTCTGAATTTCCTAAAAAATGTTTAAAAGATCCCTTGACTGGAATTCGAATCAATTGTGCATGCTCTTCGGTTAGCTTGCGGTTAATATCTTCTGCCTCTTTCCCTGCTTTTATATATTGAATGTTCGTTTTTTCCTGATTGACTTTTAACAAATTTCTGTGGAATGTTTTTTCTTTGCCCTTGATTAAAATTCTAGCATTTACAGAAGTGGGAAGTGATACGACTCTATAAGGTCCCTCCCAAATAGGCGAAAATTTATTCTTTCTGGTTTGGTTTTTCAGCCAGACCTTATCTCCTACCTTAAATTCTCTAATTTTCGATCCCTTATCATAGTATATTTTCGAATTTTGCTTTCCTTTTTCTTGATTTAGTCGAACTAATTCATGCGTTCTTTGAATCTGGTACTTTAATATTTTCGAATAATCATCAATATTGTATAGAGGAGCGGGCTTCCTTTTTAGATTAACAGGTACATCAAAGTCGAAACCAAAAAGTGTTTTGCTAGGCGTTTGTTTCGTAGTGCTGTGTACAGTATTATTGTGTACATGCATGGCATGATGAAGCCAATCATCCCAATTTGTACCGTCTTCTTTCGCAAAAGTTCTTAAAAATTCGGCTAATGGTCTATGGCTTCTTTCTAAAGCACCATTGGCTTGCGGATGATATGGAGAAGTTTCTATTTTCTTAATTCCCATTAGCTTGCATACTTCCTTAAAAAGTTTTGAAGTGAAGTTTGTGCCATTGTCAGTGACAAGAATTCGTGGAATATTGAATTTTGAAATTACTTCGTTAAAAAACGCTTTTGCTACTGTCGATGATTCTGCATCGGGAATGCCTGTACATATGAAAAATTTTGAAAAATCATCTAGAAATGTAAGAATATATTTATTACCGCTTGAAGTGACTGGTAGGGGACCCACCATGTCCATAAATATCTTATCAAAAGGGCGTTGGGAAATTTTTGTGAGAACCATCGGCATTTTCTCGACTTTTGAACTTTTATTTTTCTGACAGAGTTCACATGTTTTCACGTAATCTTTTATTTGTTTTTGCATGCCTTGCCACTTAAATTGTTTTCTAATTCGCAAAAACGTCTTCATTGTCCCTTTATGACCTCCTATGGGTGAATCATGAAATGTTTTAAGGACCTTTACAATCTCCTTTGGGTCAGTTAAAACTTGTGCCATGTCTTCTTCAATATTTTCATCAGTTATTTCATCAGGGTTTTCTTTAGCCTGAGCTCTTGTTACTACAGATATTGTGCTGTCGATATGTGGAATTCTACTCAAAGCGTCAGCGTTTTGATTATTTTTTCCCGGCTTATAAAAAATTTCAAAATCGTACTCTAAAAGTTTAAGGCGAAAACGACCTAGTCTCGAATCTTGTTCCTTTAAATTGGCTATACCTTTTAATGGCTTATGATCGGTGTATATTTTGAAAGGTCTCCCCAATAAATAGGTCCTAGAATTTTTCACAGCCCAAACTATTGCCAAAAATTCTTTCTCAATTGTAGAATACCGTTTCTCAGTTTCACTTAACGCTCTGCTGGAAAAATAAATAGGCAAATCTTCCCCTGGTTCTCCTTGCGAGAGAACAGCTCCTAAGGCTTCATTACTAGCGTCTGTTGTTAGAACAAAAGTTTTCGAAAAATCTGGATATTGAAGTAAAGGAGGTGAGGTTACCGCAGCTTTAAGCTGTTCCATGGCCTTCTGACAATCATTATTCCATTCAAACTTAACGTTTTTTCTTAATAATTTGTTTAGTGGAACTGAAATTTTTGCCGCATTTGGTATAAATTTGCGATAATAATTGATTAATCCAAGGAAAGCTTGTAACTCTTTTACATTTCTGGGTGGTGATATTTTTTGTACACTTTCTACCTTTAGTGGATCTGGCAGCACGCCTGATTCCGAACATTTATGCCCTAAATATATAACTTCTTTTTTAAGAAATTGACATTTCTCTGTTTGAAGTTTTAAACTGTTATGTCTTAAGACTTCAAAAACCTTACATAATCTTTCTTCATGCTCTTCTAAATTCCTAGCATAAATAACGATATCATCAAGATAAACAAAACAATCAATTCCCTGCAAACCAGTGAGAATGCTATTCATTATGCGTTGAAAGGTTGCAGGTGCTCCCGTGAGCCCAAAAGGCATTCTGGTAAATTCAAAATGTCCCATTCCCGTGCTAAATGCTGTTTTCTCTTTATCTTTTTCTTCGATAAGCACTTGATGGTATCCGCTGGCTAAATCTAAAGTTGAAAAATACCTACTGCAACCCAACTGATCGAGACTTTCATCTATTCTCGGTATCGGAAAAACTTGTTTAACGGTAATATCGTTCAACTTTCGGAAATCTACCACAAGTCGCCATTTCTTTTTCCCATCGGCACCGGCCTTTTTCGGTACTAACAATATCGGAGAATTCCAAGGAGACTTGCTTGGAGAAATAATGCCATCTTTAAGCATTTTGTCAACCTGTGAGGTTATTTCTGTTTTATGCACTTCTGGTAGTCTATATTGCCTAATATTAACTGGTGGCTGCCCTGGTTCTGTTGCAATTTCGTGTTTTAGAACTGTCGTATATGAAAGCTTATCCTCACTCAAATGAAAAATATCAGAATATTCTCTGAATACACTCTTTATAGATTTTAATTCTTCTTCGTTTAAATTATTATCTAAACGTACTGTTTCCATAATCAATTGAAAACGATCATTCATTTTCTCATCTTTTTTGACAAAATTTATCCCTGTTTTTCCTAACTCCTCATAATCCCTAAGAAGAGTGTAATTTAGCTCCTTTAACTGTCCAAATTTTACATTTTTTCTACTTGCATTCAGAACTGGTACAAATCCCTTTCCCTTTTTGATTCTTGTTATTACATTTCCAACGTATACTCCTTGCAAAATTTCTTGCTTATGTACCACTATATCTCGTGATTCAATATTAACCTTAACTGGAATTATTTTTGAAGTTCTAGCGTTTATCGTAATTGACTCAACTACGCATATTCTTCTAGTCTCTTGCTCTGAACAAAGTGGTAATCTTGCGATTTCCTTGCTATTTGCGAAAAATGAAATCGTCTTATTAACTCCATTCGTAACCGAACGGGTCCACAGTTCATCTCTACCCAAAAGTCCATCTGCTGGTACTTTGCTACCAAATGGAAGTACGTGCATATTAAAATTCAATGCTTTGTTTTCTTGGTGAGATATCCTTACAGCTCCCTCTGTACTAATACTACCACCAAATGCTCCACCTAATTGCTTAACCTCTGACCTGTCAACTTCAACTTCTTCTTTTAAGACTTCAGATTTGAGCAAACTAGTGTCTGCCCCTGTATCGATAAGCAGAGTTAATTTATCATTTTTAGCTTGTCCACACGGAAATACTATAAATGCATCATCTGATCGACATCCCTCATCTATGGTTAAAGAATTTGTTGAACTGTCAAAGTTGTTTAGTTTTAGATCTTTGAGCAGCCTTTTCTTCTTAATTGACTCTGACTTACTCAATTTTCTATTTAAATGCAATTCCATTATTTTTCTTCCTAAAACAACTAAACCCTTTGAAAGCGACTCTTGTAGACTAGTGCACAAAATAATCAACATACTTAATAGTATGATCCATCCCTTGGTGAAAAATTGCTTTACACATGAATCACTAGAATATGATATTTCATAAACATCTCGTGGATAGGTATACTCAATAACTTGTTCAGAAAATGTAACCTTCTTATTATTTTCTTTTCGCTTTCTAACGGAACATATAGGCTCGCTTAGCCTAACGTATGTTTTTTTATTCTGCTTCATCTGCTCACTGCTACACAGTGGCTGACTTTTGTTTATTTTAACAGTGGAGTCTTCGACTTCAATTTTATTTATATCCAGTTCCAATAGCGACTGTGACTGACAAGATAAGCTTGATTTTTCCTCTGTGCTTCTTTTTATATTTTTTAATTCTATTTTCTTAAGTTCATTTTTCTGCACATTGCCGCCACCGGGTACTGGAATAGGCCTTAATTTTTCTAATCTATTATCGGCTTTCCGGTCTACTGGCCTTGACCGGGCCGTGTATAGTTTCCCTGACTCTGAGTTGCGGACGGACAATTTGGTGAAATATGGCCAAACTGTTTGCATTTGTAGCACTGCCTATTATCAATTCTAAGAGCCCCTTGACCATTTTTGGGTACATTTTGACGATCGTTAAACCTGCTTTGTCCTCTATTGTCGTACGTAGTAGTGTTTTGACTTTGTGTTTGATTGCTATTCTCTCTACTTAGATTCTGTGTTTGAAAATTATTCGCCTTCATACTGCAAAATTTATTAGCTAGGTGCCCGCCAATACGACATATGTGGCAATACATTTCTCTCAACTTTACTAGACAATTTTCGGATAAATGGCCTTGTTTTTTACAAAAAGTACAACTTAATTTCTGGCGTTCCTCTTGGCCGCATTGCGATCCTCTTTCATGACCGTAAATGCTACATTTTTCGCAAAAAGGAGTATTTAATCTTGTCTTACAGTGTGCATAAAAATGTCCTGATTTTTTGCAAAAACTACAAACGCTATCCTCTTTGAGCAGATCCTCTACTAAATTGATTTCGTTTACTTTGCAGCCTATTCGTGACTGGATTCTTTCGACAAAATCTACTAACTGACCAATGGAATCATTTTCCCTTCCAGCTAACATTTGCTCAAGTGATCGATCTCGCAATCCTTTAATAAAGGCATTTACCCCAAGATCCTTAAAAAAGACCTCCATATTATCTAATCCATAGGTTTCTTTTACGAATTCATTCGCTTCTTTTAATAATTCCTCTATCCTGCTACCAAAAAGGACCACTGGCTCACTTGGGCCTTGCCTAATGTTATCTAAGTCTGCCCTTATTTGGTCTAGAGTCCCTGCTTTAGCATAATTTTGTTTTATAAATTCGCAAAATTCGTCTATTGATGAAAATTTTTTCTCCCCAACCCGCTTATGCGCCTTTCCAAACAATCTCAGCTTTATGCATTCTATTGCGAGCTCTGTGTCTCCAGGTGAGACTTCTCTCTTCAACAATTGACACCCTTGTATAAATTTATCTACTTCTATTTTAAGCTCTGGACAAGATGTTCCTGAAAAGATTGGCACTAGCATGTCAACTACCTTTTTCATTTCACTGACTAATGTTCTCATTGAAGACACGTGTATGTGGCTCGGACGATTATATTCTCTGACTGCGATGGGCTCATTTACTTTTGGAATGTTACCGAGGTGTGAAACTCTCTCTTGTGGACTGTTATCTCTCAAACTATTGTCATTTCTTTGGTTGGCACCAAATTGAAAGAAATGTTCTAAATTAGCTCTCGCGGCTGAAAAATTTGAATCTGATTTGGTATGTTTGTTCTGCATCATATCAGTTTTTGGTCTTAACTGATTTGATTGACCTGCTGAGGGTGGAGGCGGGGGTGGCGGTATTTGTGTAGGTGTTGGCTGTGGAGTCAACGAAGGACTTAATGAATGTTCCCCTGAATATTCTATTTGACTTGGAGTCAGTTTTGAGATTTCGATACCAGCTTCTGATAATTCTTTTGATAATGGTGTTAAGTTACCGGTCGCTTCGTTATGTACTGTTAATTCGTTATTGTTAGACATTTGAGGACGACCAATGTTACTATTTTCGTGGTTGGCACAACGTAATCTCTCCTTCAAATGCTCTATTTCTGCTTTCTGTTCAGCGACCGTTTGTCTATTTTTTTCAAAATGGTTTAACTGTCCTGCGCTAAAATTTTCTTTCAATAAAAGTTCCCTTAGTCTGTCGTTTTCTAGTTTTTGTTCTTCCAAGGATGAATCTGAACCCGCTAACGCGTCCTTTAATTTTTTGTTCTGTGATTTTAATAATTTATTACTAAGCTGTAATTTTTCTAATTCTTTTTCAAAAGCTTTACTCTTTTTATCACTTGCGCTTTCTCTTATATGTTCAAGTACTATGTCAAATTTCTCTTCTTGAGTTTTACCTTCTATTTCACTGCGAACTGAATTTAAAAATGATCTTTTCTTATTTACTGACTCTAGGACTTCGCACAATTGTCTAAAATAACTAGCAGTTAAACGTTCATAAGTGAATACTTCTTGCTTTAAATTTTCTATAATTGCGCTATTTCCTTCCATTTGAATTTCAATAAATTAATATGGTTTTTCATGTACTTACCATCGTGCTTGTGATAGTTAAATTCTATGTCCGATGCGGCGGCTTCGATGAATAAAAAGTTTATTTCGCGGATAATTTTTCGCGGACAATTTTTCGCGGATTATTTTCGTGGATTATATTTTTTTTTTTTTTTTTTTTTTTTTCGCGACGAAAAGTACGTTTTACTCTTTAATATAAAAACAAAAGTCCATTTAAAGATTAATTCGCCAAGGATTCTTTATTCTCCAAACAGGGAAAACCATGCGCTCTATAAATATAGCAATACCCTCGGTGCCTGAACACAATTCCCGGGCTCTGTTAGCAGTGCCTGAACACACATCCAACAGTTAGCAACATTTAATAGTGCAACAAGGCTTACTCTTGCAGAAGAATTTTGATTGAATACCAAGGACTATTTTTCTTTTTAATGTCCCTAAAGGTGCAATTTTTCGCGGACGCGATGTTGTACTCGTAGGACGTCAACTACTTTGAGTAGTTGTAAAAACCGGCTGCGCCAATAATGTTGAGGATTTTTCCGAAATCCTTACTCGCCTATCGGACCGAATTTTCTAAAGGAAACGCTCTTTAGTTTTATAATTTATCATTATTTATTAAACGATTAACTGCAACTTATATTTAGCAACTGATTTCAACTGACTCTTAGTTTAGAATACAAAAGCTTATATACTAATTATTCTATATATTTAAACCTAAGTCAGCGCTCTGCAGACGCTGATTTGTTCTTCGGGAACGGTGTCATGGGCCTGCTGACGCATGCTGATCTGTCCAGGTGTGCTTCCGGGTTTGTTGGTCGTTTTGTTCCCACGAACATTCGATTCTCATATTCTCATAATTCGCATGCTCGGCGATTCTGCGTAAGGTCACCTATGTTGTAAAGTTGCACTTGGCACGCTTGTATGAAGGTCCAAAATGCCAGCTTGCATTTTTGGCCGTCTGCCGTCGCTAGCGGTATTTCGTAAGCTACAAGATGAGCTGCTCTGCTGTTTGACTCATAACACATCAAAATTATAAACAAATAATCAGTAGATTCTCTAAAAGCATAAAATTCAGATTATACAAACTATTTGCCAATCTAGAGTACAATATCGAAACCCCTTCAAACTTAACAGACTTCATCGTTATTGATCTAAGCACTGTCACGACAGTAGAACCAACACTAGACACAGACGAGATCGAAGAACAATTAGACAACGTATTAGAAATGGACCCTGACACAGATCTCGAATGCGATCCCATTTTCGACAATTTTCCCTTAGCGAGCTTATCGACATTACACCCAACAATGACGCCTATAGAATTCCTTAATACAGCTACAAAGCTTATACCTGAACTTGATGGTAAATTCGAAAATTTACAGCGTTTCATAGACGCACTAAAAATATTAGATTCCATTAAAGAATCAAATGAAGGTTTGGCAGTTTCCATCATAAAAACAAAATTGACAAAATTCTCTAGAAACTTGATAACAACAGAATCTTTAATTAATGCCATTATAAGCACCCTAAGTGCACAGGTTAAAGGTAATTCATCCAAGTCATTAAGAGCGCAACTCAGCAAAATCAAGCAAGGGAACAAAAACAATACTGGCTATGCAAAAGAGCTAGAAGAAATAACCAACTTACTTCACAACGCTGACATATCTGACGGTTTGTCCTCCGAAATGGCACAAAAACTCACGGTTGAAATGGCAATTGAGTCCATAGCAAACAATGCCAAAACCCAAAAATACTAAAACCATTATGGAAAACAGGTCAGTTTGGCACAACGAATGAAGCCCTTACGAAACTAATCTCAATTAGTTCAACAACAGACGACCAAACTCGCAATATTAATCATATTCGTCTTGCAAGGGGTCGAACAAGCGGAAAGTTTAGGGACCGAGGTAGAAGAACCTATTACAACAATAGGCCACAAAAACAGCAAAAGATTTATTTTTTGCTATCCTCACGATTCTGAACAGCAAGTTGGAAAACCAACGAAAATTAATACCACTTAAAGTCATTGCAACGTGCGATTCATCCTTTTTATCATTATACCAAAATAATAAAAAATATATAAAAACAAGTAAAGAAGTTTACATCGGCTAAACCGATTGCACACATACCTTTTCCTCAGCCTAAAATATGTTAAAACATTACCCTAACAAAAATTTTTGTCGTTCTAGCTTGGATATCTCGCTGCACCTCATCAGTGCTTCGGTTCAACTTCACAATTATTATTATTAAGCACACAATTTTTGCGAATGGTGGGCGTGATCAAATTTTAACCGTAAAGGTTATTATATCTAGCTGCGAAATACTCAATTCGAAATAGTGAAAAACAAATTTTGGCAAATTTCACGGATGGAGATCTTGATCAAATTTCAACCGTAAGAGGACATTTTGTCTAGCTGCGAAATACTCAATTCAAAATAAAGAAAATAAAATTTTTGGTAATCTCGCCAATGGTGGTCTTAATCAAGTTTTAACCGTTAAAGGACATTTTGTCTAGCTGCGAAATACTCAATTCAAAATAGTCAAAATCAAATTTTTGCGAATTTCGTAATTGGTAGTCATCGTCAAAATTTAACCGTTAGAGGACATTTTGTCTTTCTGCGAAATCCTCAATTCAAAATAGTGAAAATAAAATTTTTGCGAATTTCGCGAATAGTGGTCATGGTCAAATTTTAACTGTTAGAGGACATTTTGTCTAGCTGCGAAGACCTGAATTCAAAACAGTGAAAATAAAATTTTTAGGAATTTCGCGAATGGTGGTCATGGTCAAATTTTAACCATAACTGACGACTTTAGTTGGCTGCAAAATACAGAATCAGAAGAAGCAAAAAAAAAATGCATTTTTGTATACAGATGTAAAAATAAGAGAAAGAGTGTTTTTTTCTTATGTAAGGGATGATGACCATAGTTATGGCGATGTCGCAATTGTTTTTCAGCGAAAGCTTAATTCTTTATTGTAGCTATACACACACCAAATTTCAATAAGCTGGGATGTATAGTAAAAAAGTTATCCAGGAAAAACCTTAAAAATCGTGATTATTGAAATTTCTGAACCACTTCCCACGACCCAAGAAGAAACTACAAAAAAATGGGTATGCAGTTTTTCGGACAATTACCTGGTTCAAGTCCATGCCAAATTTCGATATGTTATCTTTCATGCCATAGGAGTAAATTACGAAAAACTAAAGTGTGACCGACAGACAGACAGACATGGCTAGATCGACTCCTCTTGTCAACCTACTGAAGAATATATATATATGTCTATATCTATCGCGATTCCTTTGGTATGTTACATACTCCGTGCCAAACTTAATATACCCTTTCCTTCGGAAAAGGTAAAATGACAGAATCAAACTTTAACGTGATACAGTACACTGTAACGAGGTAAAATTTTCTCCAAATAAACTTTTTCCTCATACTTTTAACTCTTCTTCAAGCGGGTATATGTCCATTATATCATCTCTCTTCCTTAAAGAGGAAGTTTTTTTTAAGAGTAACATTAAGAAGCAAATCAGAATAAGAAAAAATTCGAATAAGAAATTAAATTTTATTTATAGTAATTACAAAAAAAACATTGATAGATAAACTTACTATTTAAGTACAATAGGCGTTACAACAACCATAGCTTAGACACACAGATCTCGCAGGATGGACACAAACCCATAAACTAAAAGCTAAGGCGAGCTTTTGGTACACGACACCAATAAGACGATCCCTTTTGCAAGCGGTCGAACATCACTCAACTAGTGGACCTCGGAGAACTTACAAGTAAGTCAGGACTTCATTTTTGGTATCATATCTGAAGACTTCCTACTTTGGTTTTCGCATCTGACTCTTGGAGTTTCCTACCCAAGATCAAGATTGCCTGTGGTTTTGGTTCTTGGAGATTCCTACCCAAGATCGACACTTCCTCCTCTGGTTTTCGCATCTGACTCTTGGAGATTCCTACCCAAGATCGAGATTGCCTCTGGTTCTGGTTCTTGGAGATTCCTACCCAAGATCAAGACTTCCTCCTCTAGTTTTCGCATCTGACTCTTGGAGATTCCTACCCAAGATCGAGATTGCCTCTGGTTCTGGTTCTTGGAGATTCCTACCCAAGATCGAGACTTCCTCCTCTGGTTTTCGCATCTGACTCTTGGAGATTCCTACCCAAGATCGAGATTGCCTCTGGTTCTGGTTCTTGGAGATTCCTACCCAAGATCGAGACTTCCTCCTCTAGTTTTCGCATCTGACTCTTGGAGATTCCTACCCAAGATCGAGATTGCCTCTGGTTCTGGTTCTTGGAGATTCCTACCCAAGATCGAGACTTCCTCCTCTGGTTTTCGCATATGACTCTTGGAGATTCCTACCCAAGATCGAGATTGCCTCTGGTTCTGGTTCTGGGAGATTCCTACCCAAGATCGAGACTTCCTCCTCTGGTTTTCGCATCTGACTCTTGGAGATTCCTACCCAATATCGAGATTTCCTCTAGTTCTGGTTCTTGGAGATTCCTACCCAAGAGCGAGATTGCCCCTACCTCCACGACTACGGCTTGAACCGCCTCACAGTACAGACTCTCGAAGCTCTCGAACGCCTCCTACGACCGACACGTACGCCATGGCCGACACCGTGTAGCGGAAGGGACCATACATCGCCGATCGCAGCAGTACTACATCAACGATGGAGCTAGTTAAGTCATTGTAACTACGTTAAGAAATAACCTTCATGTAAAGAGAAACGAAAAACAAATAAAGCAATCAATTTTTGAAATTTTCTACTTGGACCTTTGCGATTTATTCTTGGAATTACAAAACACCTGGTCTTGTAACGGACCCTGGACTGGCTGAGAAATACCCCGGCAAGAAAAACCGTTACAACACTAAGGCCATACCAGATTTTTCAGGAAAATTAGAAGATTCTCAAAAATTTATCAACTTAATCGAATTATTTCACGCAGAAATTCCAGATAGTAAGAAACCCACTTTTTTTCATTAGTCTTTAACACCAAAATACCAGATAAAGTGAAAACAAAACTCGAATTACTTGGCACAACTGGCATTACAAATGTAAAACAAAATTTAAAGGCAATATTTAAGCCCAGAAAAACTGCAAACACTGCATTAAATGAATTATCCAGAGCAACACAAGTCCGAAAACCAATATTTTGATTCGCTGAAACCATAGAAAATTTATTTTCGGAATTAAATTCAATACAAATTTCAACACTGCAAACATCTGCAGAAAAGGCAGCAATAGCATATCATAAGCAATTGCAGCAAGTAGAGTCTCCACTTTAAATGAGGCTCTCCAAATAGCGCAAGAATAATGTCATACGGAAGAAGCCTGTATCATGATGTACAGACAGCGCAACGGTAGAAACCAGCATAGAGGAAATCAGCAGAGGCAAAATGGCGAATTTAAATTCGAACAACCCCAAAAGCCAAAATAATGTGAGGCATAATTAATTTTTTTTAAATGGCACAGAGCAACAGGGAAACTTTAGCACCTCCGATACCGAAAAGGTAGCAGATTAGGTCACTCGGGGATTATATAAAAAATTTTCATTTCACTGTAAATTTTGATCATAGTAATTAAGCTTATAAAAGTGTAAAAGTAACATTCTTTCATTTTTAATATATACAGGGGCAGAAATATCATTAATAAGATATGAATATTTGTGTTATATATGTATGTATTGACAGCAGTGACTCATGTGCAATTTCAGGAATCTCAAAGAAAGACATTGTCCCTTTAGGGACATGTATTTTGCCTATAAATATAGACGATAGTGATTTAAAGCACAAGTTGAATGTTGTAGATGGTTCATTTCCTATAAGGTCAAGTGCAATTTTAGGAACAGATTTTTATGCAAAGGTCAGAGCAAAGATAAACTATGAAAATTTTACCTTCCCTAATAGAAAGAAACAAAATTCTTTGTCCACTAACGATTTAAATTTGCAATGGTTAAAGTTGGAAAAACTTTTGAATTTACAAATTTTAGAGTATTCCACTAGCAAATCCATAACGGCACTTTGAAATAAATTTCAAAATATATTTCATTTAAGCAGTGAAGAATTATCCGTTAACAACTTATTTTAATGAACAAAAGGTAGTACTCACGAACTTCTATGCAAAGGCATTTTTGAACATTCAACTAGCCCTTTAAATGCACCTTAATTAAAAGTACCAAAAAAAAAAAACTCAAGACAAGAAAAGAAATTGCGATAAGTAGTTGATTTTCGCCAGCTTAATAAAAAACAAGTCGATGACAAATTTCCCATTTCAAGATTGGAAGATGTTCTCGATAAATTAGAAGGTGCTTATTATTTATCCACATTAGACATCACGAAATCATTCCATCAAATTCCGCTTAGTGAACAATCAAGACCTTTAACAGCTTTTCCAACAAACAATATATAGATTTTTGGGAAAAAAATATCTGAGCATAATTCAAATCTTCAACAAGTACTTCAAAGATTACAAAAAGACAATTTAAAGTTAATTGCATCAAATTGTAATTTTGTAAAAACGAAGTAATATTTTTAGGTCATAAAATAACAGATCTTGGCGTAACAACATACCCAAAAAAGTGCAACGTAGTGAAAGACTTTTTAAGACCTACAAACTCAAATGAAACAAGAAGATTTGTTGAATTTGCAATTATTATAGAAAGTTCGTAAAAAACTTTGGAGAAATAACTTACTAAATAATAATTTACTGAATAATTTACTTATCCACAAATCTTACAATATCCAAATCTCCAAAAAAAAAAATTAATTTTTACAACAGACGCCTCAAATTATGCACCTGGTGCAGTACTTTCTCACGGTACAATAGGAACTGATCTGCTAATTGCATATGCAAGTAGATCTTTAAATACACACGAATTAAATTAACCAATAATCTAAAAAGAACGTTCAGCTATTCATTGGGCGCTAAATCACTTCAGACCTTACGTCTATGAAAAATCTTTCTAATTAGTAACAGATCATTGACCATTAGATTCTTTGTTTAAACATTAAACCCCTCTTCAGAACTCACCAGCATTCGAATGCATCTCATGGAACAAGATTTTGAGACTATATATAAACAAGGAAATTAAACACTAATTCTGATGCACTTTCTAGAATTCCAGTTAATTCTAATGAATTAAAAACTTTGATACCATCCATTGCAGCAATAACTAGAAGTACAAATGTGCGTGAAGTTAGCCCCTTTATAAAATTTATAGTTTTTGAAACTTGTGCTTGGATGTGCTCGATGTGTGCTGTTATGTGCCGGTTTAGAAAAAAAAAATCGTTCGGATAGTTTTGTTTTTATAGAGAGGTCTTTTTCACGGCGTAAAGTTAGCTCCCAAAATTTCGTAGTTTTTGGAAGCAATAAGTGATTAAGCTTGGTTGATGTGGTTAGCACGTCACAAGGATCTATGTGCATATGTTCAAAACCAAAAATCTTTAACGGTATGACTTTTAACAGGAGGTCCTTGTTTGTACCTTAGTTTGATCTAAACAAATTTTACATTGAAGTATTAAAAATAAAAAGTTTAAGCCCTTTGTTGAAGTGAGGGAGAGTAACAAAGGGACGTACCTGTTGTTCTCCGGAGCGATGCATGGTTTCGGACTGATTTTCGGCCGATGTGCTGGTTTCTGCGGCGTTTTTGTGGTTCGATTGCACGACGCGAAAATTCGATTTGTAAGAGATTTGATGTAAAAAAATAAACTTGCCTTCTTGGCGATTAACGAAAGGAACAAAAAGGGAGGAAGACACAAACTTAAAATTCGCCTTCTTGGCAATTTCCTTATAATTAATTCACTTTTCTGTTGCTTCTTTTTTGTTTGTTCATTCAAATTATATGTTCTTTGTTTTTGGCGGATAAACCGCGAATCTAAGTTCCCCTTTTATGATTTTTGGTTCGTTTTTTTTCTTTTTGTGTTTTTTTTTTTTTGCTGGAGTGCACAATTAGATTTTGATTTATTTTAAGTTGCGAAGCGTTGAAGCGCGCGTAAGCCGAGACGATAAAAAAAAACAGTGAATCGCCGTCGCTGGAGTTCGAGCTCTTGAACCAGAGAGAGAGCAAAGTTTCGTTAAGTAGTTCTGAATAAGAGCTCGTCTTCATAGCGGCTACGGCGAAAAAAGGACATACTGCCCGCCTTGCGCTACGCAATAGGTAATTCCTGCTAACCTTTCTCGGCTGCGCAGGAATTCTCGCACCTCTTCCATCAGCTCCAGGATGATGGCGGCATCCGACGACCTGGGAGCCGGCCAGTCTCAACCGTTTGATGAGACCATGGGGGACCTTATTTGGCGTTCGGGCGAGAGAGCGAATCGAACCCGCCGACGTGGCTGCTCGTGGTTTTCCAGACGTCGAGCACCTGAAGGTGAGCGGCGCCTCTCGACATTGGATTGGCAGCGACGGCGTCCCTGATGCGGCTCCGATGGCGAGCGACGACGGCTATTGATGGGAGGCCGTTCTGTGGAGTTATGGCGTTCGGCTCGGGGGTGGCGATGGCGTCGACGAGAGCGGCGGCGGCGCGATGGCGGCAGATGGGTTGATGATTGGACCCTCTGGAGCCTCCACGGGCCGGGCTCATAAGGCGACGACGACCGGCGCTCTTGATGGATTAGCGTATGATGATGCTGGCCACAAATTTTGCAGGCCCGCTGGAAAAAGCAGCCCCTCCTCAAATGTGACGGCTGCAGGCATCGAAAGCAGCATTTGTTTTACTGCGTCGCTAACAATCGCCTCTCCACGTTCCAGCGGCGGAAGCGACGACAGCGGCTCAAGCCGTGGGCCCCGTCGCACACTACACACCACCGTTCTGTCATGGTGCTGATCTGAAACGAAAAGGAGGTGTTGATGAGCGGATATTCAATGATAAATGATGAGAGGGGGAGAAAGGGAGGGTGTTGCAAAAGGATGAGGACTGATAGTCATAAGGTTTCTGACAATTCGAGCAGGCAGAGCTTTGTAATCGGCCTTGTGATAATACCAAATTGTGTTTTGACGTCGACATAGCGCACAAGACCATAATCTCCTGGGTGCACTTGAACGATTCTTCCTTTCCTCCACCCAAATGGGGGCAGCTGTGTATCCATAATGACGACGAAATCGTCAACCTTCAAATTCGGTTGTGGCACCCTCCATTTATCTCTTTTATGTAAGTCCAAGAGATACTCCATTTTCCAACGTTGAGCGAAGCGGTGATGCAGAATCTTCACTTTCTCCCATCGCGGAGTGAGCGCCAATTCGGCTTGTGATTCTTCTGGCCATGCTGTTAGGGGGGCTCTTCGAAGAAAATGTCCAGGCGTCAGTGCCAGCAGGTCTGCGGGATCCTCTGACATCGGAGTGAGCTGGCGCGAGTTCAAGACTCCTTCACTTCGAGCTAGCAACGTGGCGAGTTTTTCAAACGAGAACTTGTGAGGCCCAGCTACTTTGACAAAATGAGTCTTGAAGCTTTTGACCGCCGCCTCTCATAGTCCACCCATGTGAGGTGCGTGGGGCGGGATCAGATGCTATTCGAACCCTTGCAGGGCGTATCTTCGTTGGAGGTCATCAGCGGCGTTGGAAAGAAAGCTGGTGAATTCCGTATCTAAAAGGTTTTTGGCGCCTATGAAATTTCGACCGTTGTCGGAGAATATGTGGTGAAACACACAAAAGCGCTGACATAGCCCTTCAGATATGGTGTGGTTCGAAGAGTGGACGCCTTGATGTCGAATGGTCCGGCAAAATCGACGCCTGTATGGGTGAATGGTAGTGATAACGTCGATCTTTCCGCTGGCAACGTGGCCACCATTTGCGTCTTCACTCGTTGCTTATAGATGGTGCACGTATGACAGCGAGTGAAGCAGCTCTTGATTTTCCGTTACAATCGCGCCATGTAGAAATTCTGTCGCACCATTGTTGTGAGACAATATAATTAAACATCGAACAAGAATGTTCAACACATGTAATACGGCCAATGCCCTAGGTATCAATTGCCGATATTGTAAACACGTCGAGCAATCGGTTAAGCCATAACTCCATAAACTGCAATTATACACTCGCGCAGGTCAACGGCATTCGCTTGCCTTTCTTTTAGTTTTTTAACAAAACAAGTGACACGCTCATAAAATGCAATTATGCATGCTTGGCATTGATTTTGTTTTGGGTGAGAAATTCCAAATATGCTTTAAAAAAAACCCAAAACAAAATAATGTTGTCACAGTACTTTCACTCGGAGAAAATTTGGTATATAAGCTAGAACATTTCTTTAATAAAATATAGACTAAGATTTTACCTCAATAAAGAAGGATTGGATGTCGGATACTAGCTCACGCCGTATATCGGTTCTCTTCTAGTAAAGACAATACTTTCTAGTCTTATTCCTGGCAAAAGGTTGATGCACAAGCAACAACCAGAGATTGAAATCACTTAATGTTCCGGTGCGAACATTTCATGGCGATCCTTGCCAACCTGGACTAAAAAGGCATCCTAATCGAAGTCATCCTGGCCGTGTCAAAACCAATGGAGATCTGAACGAAAAATCCTGCAAACCTGAACCAGAAAATCAACGTCATTCTGCAGTATAAATGAAACCAACATTAGAGGAGGCTCTCAAGGACCCGACGGCTGGCCCAAGGCCACTTTATATTAAAACCCAAAAAAGGAAACAACCAAGTCTACAACCACCAATACCTGAAGTGCGCTCACCAAAGCAAAGGGGAGGAAAAATCTCAAAAGCCGTCCGCCGCCGAGCATTCCTGAAAGATAAATTGACAAAAGCGAACCGCGCACCATGGAAAGTAGAAGCTGCATTAACTGAGGTGGAAAATATCGACGAACACCTTAGAATCCTAAAGAAGAAGAGTCGAACAAACCAACAAGGCGACATCTTAAGAATTATCCAACTCTGAAGGACGAAAATTTGAAGATAATATCAGCCGAACTATTGCGACTTCGCAAGTTCAACCCAAAAATCACCCTATTGTAATTTGTTGGAAGAAAAAAAACACAAAATTTTTTTTATTGACCTTAATAAACGTGAGTAGTAAAAGAATTTTTAATAAGAGAAGATCAGTTTTGTTTGTTTCAACGGAGATAACGGTGCATAAGAGAGTTAGTGGCATTTGGTATTGGAAACCAACTAATTTCCCGCAAGATGCACAACATCTTATACAGTTCACAAAAGTATCCGAAGAAAATGTGCCCTACTTGGAATACAAGCTAGGAATCAATAAAAATCCAAAATATGCCGTTAACCCTTTAAGCTCCAAATTCCTATAAACTGCCTGAATAATTAAAATTTCAATTAAAATCATTTAAATTATCATTTCAATATGGGGGGTCAAAAATCAAAAATATCTGACCCCAAAGCAAACGTCATCAATGAAATTGACAATAAAATTGAAACTGTTGACAGCAGCAAAATTTAGATTCTTCTACTAATATTAGTTATCTTATCAAGCATAAAACTAGCCTTGAAATTATACCAAATGCACAATAAAATTATAAAGAAAAAATATCTGAGTCGAGCATGCGACCTAGATCAACTCTAATATGGAATGGGTAACCATACATTGTCAATTAAAACAAATAAAACAATCTTTCGAAAGATCATACAAATGTCTAAACAAGACAGCCACTCCATCTAGAGAAACACAGTTGAAACATTTGAGCGTGCTCATAAAACAACACAACTTATTGGCTAGCGTAATTACCATTCACTATTCGTCATTGCATGAAAATTATAAACAAATAATCAGTAGATTCTCTAAAAGCATAAAATTCAGATTATACAAACTATTTACCAATCTAGAGTACAATATCGAAACCCCTTCAGACTTAACAGACTTCATCGTTATTGATCTAAGCACTGTCACGACAGTAGAACCAACACTAGACACAGACGAGATCGAAGAACAATTATACAATGTATTAGAAACGGACCCTGACACGGATCTCGAATGCGATCCCATTTTCGACAATTTTCCCTTAGCGAGCTTATCGACATTACACCCAACAATGACGCCTATAGAATTCCTTAATACAGCTACAAAGCTTATACCTGAACTTGATGGTAAATTCGAAAATTGACAGCGTTTCATAGACGCACTAAAAATATTAGATTCCATTAAAGAATCAAATGAAGGTTTGGCAGTTTCCATCATAAAAACAAAATTGACAAAATTCTCTAGAAACTTGATAACAACAGAATCTTTAATTAATGCCATTATAAGCACCCTAAGTGCACAGCTTAAAGGTAATTCATCTAAGACATTAAGAGCGCAACTCAGCAAAATCAAGCAAGGGAATAAAAACAATACTGACTATGCAAAAGAGCTAGAAGAAATAACCAACCTACTTCACAACGCTTACATATCTGATGGTTTGTCCTCCGAAATAGCACAAAAACTCACGGTCGAAATGGCAATTGAGTCCATAGCAAATAATGCCAAAACCCAAAAATACTAAAACCATTATGGAAAACAGGTCAGTTTGGCACAACGAATGAAGCCCTTACGAAACTAATCTCAATTAGTTCAACAAAAGACGACCCAACTCGCAATATTAATCATATTCGTCTTGCAAGGGGTCGAACAAACGGAAAGTTTAGGGACCGAGGTAGAAGAACCTATTGCAACAAAAGGACGCCCAATACTCCTAATACTAACAATCGAAATTACAACCCTAACCACAACTATGGGAATAGAAATAACTACCACCGAGGTTACCAATCTCACAACCAAAATAGAGGGGGGTACAACAATTATTGAAACACCCATTACGTAGAAACGAATCCGGAAAACGGTGCTGCTCCTCAGCTTGCCCACCGAATTCTAAATACAAACCTATATCTAAATAATTACGTCAATCTCGAATCATCATTGAATGATTCACCAAATATTTTCCTAATAGACACAGGCTCCGATATATCTATTTTCTTACTTTCCAAATAGTAGATAAAAATTTTCCTATCCCATGCGATGGTATCATTGGATTAGATTTCCTTAGAAAATTTAATTGCGCTATAGATTACAACAATGAAACCCAAAATTGGTTGATCGTACGCCCAAGCGCCTTTACGGGCATGGTATGGTTTTAAAAATTTTTTGGGTTGTTTTTTTTAATATTTTTTTTCTGAATGTACAACATTTCAAGAGTATTGTGTAAAAATTCCAAGTAAATCGTGCTAAAACTAACGAAGATACAGCGTTTCAAGTGAGCGGACCTCATGCTCGATTTTTGTATATACCTGCCTGACAACGTTGAATTGTCATTACGATTTTCAGCTGCGCGATTCGCTTACCTGAAATCTGCTTGAAGTCCTTTTGCAATGCCCAAATTCTTTTATTCTTTTATGTGTTTTTGTAGGTATGTACTCTGAAGTTGTATATATTATATATTTAGGGTAGATTGTATATGATTCAGTTGCCAGATACACTTTCTTGCGAGCGGTTGTGTACAGAAACACTAAAATTGTATCGTAGTTTTCCGTTTTTATATATTTTCTGTCTTGTGTCGTGGTATATTTAATATTGCAAAAATGCCCAAAAAAAATTACAAGACAAGATCGGGAGAACGTTAGTAAAATTTTGAGTCGGCCGAAGAAAGTAAAACTTCGACAACGAGAAAATTGCGATGTGGAAGCGTCTAGCGCATCGCATAAAAAAATTAAACTGAGTACTACCGAAAGTGTAGAGCAAGATTTGCAGAAACATTATAGAGTGATAGACTTCCTTTTGGTGTTTTCAACTATTTCAACATTAGTGAAGTGCAAAAACTGTGATGGGGAAATTAATTTTTGCACATGCACATCGGAAGGGTTAGCCTTCAAAATTAAAGTGACTTGTGAGAAATGCAAAGAGCCTCGATATGTTCCATCTAGTGAAAGACTGCAAAAAGACACGAAGCAATCACATTATGAAATAAATCATCGTTTTGTTTTCGTCATGCGTGTGCTAGGCCTTGGCTTATATGGATGTTATAAATTTTGCGGTTTGATGGATTTAGCGGAGTCTTTTTTATCAAAACAACCATATTACAACCATGTACAGAGGATGCACACGGCTGTAGAAAATGTTGCGAAAAAATGATTTGCTGCTGCTGTACAAAAAGAAAAAGAGGAAACGTGCAAAGCGAATAATGTAGAAGATACCAACGAACTAACAGTATCAGGCGACGGAACGTGGAAGAAACGTGGATTCACTTCGCTATTCGGTGTCTCTTCTTTGATCGGCTACTATACGGGAAAGGTTTTTGATGTGTTTGTCAAAAGTTCTTACTGCCACCAATGCACGGCTTGGGTAAAAAAGGTAGATACCGCCGAATTCGAAGAATGGTACGAAGAACACCTCAACAGCGGAAACTGCAAAGCAAATCATGTTGGTCCATCAGGCAACATGGAAGTACACGCCATCGTGGAGATGTTCAATCGGTCTTTGGAAAATTTTGGAGTGATGTACAAAAATTATATAGGAGATGGCGACTCCAAAACCTACAGTGGCTTGGTAAATGCTAAACCGTATGGTGAAGATTTCACGATAAATAAGAAGGAATGCATCGGACATGTTCAGAAAAGAATGGGCACTCGTTTACGTGAAATAGTAAAAACAACTGTGATAGATAGCGAAACTAAAACAGGAAAAACAATTAAAAGGAAAAGTCTATCTGGAAAAGGAAAGCTCACTGCAAAAATGATTGACAAATTGACCGTATATTATGGACTGCCCATCCAACGCAATCACGATTCTGTACAAAAAATGAAAAATGCAATTTGGGCAACATACTTTCATTATTGCTCGACAGACGAGAAACCACAGCACGACAAATGTCCAAGTGGTGAGGACTCTTGGTGTGAATGGCAAAAAGCGGCAGCTACAAACACACTGGATTCATTCAAACACAGCTACAGCACAGCTTCCTTCGGATGTTGCAGAAGCCATAAAGCCAATCTACGACGATTTGAGCAACGACCCACTTTTGCATCGGTGTCTTGGAGGTTTCACCCAGAACAACAACGAGAGTTTGAATCAACTCATTTGGAAAATCTCTCCAAAAGCTGTGGGCGGTACTGCAATCATTGTTTAAATTGCAGCAAATGTTGCAGCATGCACTTTTAATGAAGGATCTTTTGTGTTATTGTCCTTTTTGAACGAAATGGGCATCTCTACAGGGCCAAGTGCTCACCAATGGGCGCGCGCATTTGACGAATTGCGAATAACCCTTGGGGACAAACAAGCTGCAAGTACAAGTAAAGAGGGTAGAATGGAACGTAGGCAAGAGCAAAAAGATGCATTGGACATCCTAAATGACAGTGATTTACTCTACGGAGCTGGCATTGATGATTCTGTGTAAGAATAAAAAATTATTACATTTATTGATTTTTTATTTTTGATTTTCGATAAAAAAAAAAATTTCAAATCGATTTTGTGGAAAACGACTTTTTTGAAGTCCGTGAACACGATGCTGCAAAATCTACTTGACCGATCGCTTTAAAATTTTTTTCAATTATTATACACATAAATCAACAGGTATCGCCGTGGCCCTTTTTGTTTTTATTTTTTTTTTCCTATTTTAAAATAATAAAGTAACCTCAATTTTTAAGCGAAAATCGCGTTTTTGACTTCAAAACGCTACCAAAAAAAAAAAAAATTATTAAAAAAAAATAGGGCCACGGCGATACCTCGGGATACAAATTACCTTTTAAAAACATGTTTCCTTTTTTTTCAGATGAACCGCTAACCTCTAATCATGTTCACGGCAAACCAACTTTTTTTCGAGGAGCCTCCGGAGAATCGATACCACGTATTTATCTATCGATAATTTCAATTTTTTTTCCCCAAATACACTTAATAAGCATAACTACAACATGTATATGAAGAAAATAAACCAACATTATTCATGTCTCCAAAAAAAAATCATGAAAACATGCCTTTTTTCGGGTTTAAAACCATACCATGCCCTTAACACTATTAAATTACAGATTCCTGATTCATTAATGCCACAGCATCTCACACTTCCAGCACGATGGGAAGGCATTAGAAAAGTAAACATAGAAACAAACAAAGAAGAAATTTTAATAGCCACACAAACAATAGCAAACGGTATTTACATAGCTAACACAATAATCAACAAAAATAGACCTAACGTCAAAATATTAAACACTTTAGATCAAAACGTAACAATTAATAAACCAAAAATTTTCACGGAAAGCCTATCATGTTACCACATCGTTAACATAGAAGACAAACAAGACCTACCAAATAAGAAAAATATAGACCTAAAAAGGCTCCGGGAAAACTGTCCACTACAAAACCAATCAAATTTTCTAACATTATGCAGTAACTACACCGATATATTCGCATTAGAGTCCGAAAAAGTAACATTCAGCAATTTCTATAAGCAAAAACTTCAATTAAATTACAAAACACCAGTTTACATAAAAAATTATAGAATACCACATACACACAAACCTGAAATAGATAAACACATTACAAAAATGCTGCAAGACGATATAATAGAACCTTCAGTCTCTCAGTACAACAGCCCCATTTTACTTGTTTCAAAAAAGGCATTACCAGGGAATCCAGAAAAAAAATTGAGATTAGTAATCGTCTACAGGCAACTCAATAAGAAACTTACATCCGATAAATATCCATTACCTAGAATAGACGACATATTAGATCGGCTTGGAAGAGCAAAATATTTTTCATGCTTAGACTTAACCTCCGGTTTTCATCAAATCGAGCTAGACGAAAAATCAAGAGACCCAACATCCTTTTCCAGTGACAAAGGTTCATTTCGATTTAAACGATTACCTTTTGGTTTAAAAATAGCTCCGAACTCATTTCAAAGAATGATGTCACTAGCATTCTCAGGTTTATGCCCAAACAAAGCTTTCGTATACATGGACGATCTAATAGTAATTGGATGTTCCGAAAAACACATGTTAGATAACCTTAAAAGCATTTTCGAAATTTGTCGATCTACCAACCTCAAAGTTGAACTCTAACAATAAATGCACATTTTTTCAACACGAAGTAAGTTTTCTTGGACACAAATGTACAGACAACGGAATATTACCTGATGACTCAAAATATGACAAAATTTTTAACTATCCAAAACCAACAAACGCCGACGAAACGCGACATTTTGTTGCTTTTATGAATTATTATAGACGTTTCGTTCCAAATTTTTCGAATCACGCCATACACCTCACTAGGCTCACTAGAAAAAATTCAACATTTTTATGGACCAACGAATGCGAAAAAGCATTCAATTATCTAAAACAAGCCTTTCTGTCCCCTAAAATACTGAAATACCCCGATTTCAATAAAGAATTTTGCATAACAACATATGCAAGCAAAATAGCTTGTGGTGCAGTACTATCTCAAAATCATAACCATTGCATTTGCTTCAATAACATTTACCAAAGGCGAAAGTAATAAGTCAGTAATCGAACAAGAATTAACAGCCATCCATTGGGCAATCAACTTTTTCAAGCCGTATATATATGGAACAAAATTTTTAATAAAAAGCGATCATAAACCTTTAACGTATCTGTTCTCTATGAAAAATCATTTTTTAAAGCTAACACGCATGCGACTAGATTTAGAAGAATATGACTTTGTAATAGAATATATTAAAGGAAAAGATAACTGTGGAGCTGACGCATTATCTAGAATTGATTTTGGGCAAATCAAAGAAATAACGTATAGCAACGCAGCAGTTTCAAAAATAACAACAAGAGCCCAAGCAAAACAAAGAATAGAAACGCAAAATGGAGAATCAAATAACAATCAAAAAGAATAATCTCTCAAAGTCTATGAGTCATTAGTGACCCAAGACTTAAAAAACTACCTTGCCTAAAATTTGATATCAAACGGTGCACCATTATATAATTTAAAGGAAAATTAAAAGTTCATGAAATCAAATTAAAAAACCTTACTGCTTACGGACATAAACGACATAATGTTGACATAAACGATTTTAAATCAATAGGCAACGAAATTTAAAAAAAGGTGGAAATTGTCATTACACCTGAAATAAAGGAGATTACTTCCAAATCAGAAATTCAGTCACTTTAAAGAAAGTTTCATGATGACCCTGTATTAGGTGGCCACCCAGGCATCACAAGACTGCTGTCAAAAATGAGAAAGTATTATATATGGAAGAACATGACAAAAAACGTGAGAGACTGTAAAGAAATGCGAAAAATGTAAAACGAACAAATCAGGAATACATATCTTAGAACCACTAGTTAAAACGGAAACCCCAATGACCGCTTTTCATAAATTACAAATAGACACAATAGGTCCATTGCCTAGATCAGAACAAGGAAATGAATATGCCGTCACCATAATTTGTGATTTAACGAAATATCTGATAGCTATACCAATCCCCGACAAATCAGCCAAGTCAGTTGCCAAAACAATCAGAGACAATTGCATTCTAACATTTGGCCCATTTAAGGAATTAATTACCTGGGGACTGAAAATAAAAATCAGCTACTTCAAGAAATTTGCAAGCTATTCAAAATTAAACATAAAACATCTACCGCATATCACCACCAAACACTAGGTACAGTTGAAAGAATTCACAGAATTTTTAATGAATACATTCGTTCATACATAAACTTAGAAAAATTCGATTGGGACGAATGGCTTAAGTACTTTTCATTCTGCTATAATACAACCCCATTGACAGGTCATGTCTGCACGCCTTTCGAACTAATCTTTGGAAAAAGAGTAGATATTCCAAATTTTATGGAAAATAAAACAACTGATCCTGTTTACAATTTTGATGCATGTGACAAAGAAATAAAATGCAAATTACAAGAAGCACATAAAAGAGCACATAATTGTTATGAAAATGCAAAAATAAATACAAAGATTCAATATGATAAAAAGGCAATTTCTGTAACAATAAAGCCTTACGATATTGTTTACCTAAAAGATGAAACGAATCATAAATTAGAACCCGTCCATAAGGGACCTTGTAGAGTAATAGATATTGATAACTTAGGAAATTTTAAAATAAAATTTAAAAATAAAATCCTAAACGTACACAAAAACCGATTAAAACTAGCTTAATAAAAAACTTAAATTGTAAATTTGAACTACTTTTATAGCGCGTTAGATAAAATACTGTGAAGAAAATGATAAAGCGTTAGAGAATAAGGAGTTAGAAAAAAAGACCACGTTGGTTAGAAAATAAATTGTAAGCAACTAAGAGAGCATAAAAAAAACAAACAAAAAAATATTTAAAAACATAATAAAAATGGATTATATAAATAATTTAATATATTACGTTAATTCAAGTATATGAAAAATCTCCAATAAAAAGATTTTTCACAAAAGAGGGAAGGTGTTGTGAAACAATACAATTAAACATAGCAGTGCCGGGTAATACATCGAACAAGAATGTTCAACACATGTAATACGGCCAATGCCCTTGGTATCAATTGCCGATATTGTAAACACGTCCAGCAATCGGTTAAGCCATAACTGCATACACTGCAATTATACACTCACGCAGGTGAACGGCGTTCGCTTGCCTTTCTTTTCGTTTTTTAACAAACCAAGTGACACGCTCATTAAATGCAATTATGCATGCTTGGCATTGATTTTGTTTTGGGTGAGAAATACCAAATATGCTAAAAAAAAACCCAAAACAAAATAATGTTGTCACAGCACTTTCACTCGAAAAAATTTAGTATAAAAGCTAGAACATTTCTTTAATAAAATATGGACTGAGATTTTACCTCAATAAAGAAGGATTGAATGTCGGATACTAGCTCACGCCGTATACCGGTTCTCTTCTAGTAAAGAAAATACTTTCTAGTCTTATTCCTAGCAAAGGTTGATGCACAAGCACCAACCTGAGATTGAAATCACTTTATGTTCCGGTCCGAACAATTCACCATGCGAAACATAAGTTGAGCGCCGCCATGCAAGAGCGCTTTGTGTACAAATTTCAAATACAAACGGCAAAACGTAGAGGCGGCAGGTATGATGATCGGATATCTTTCGTCTACCGTAAGATCTGCATGAATCAGTCGTCCATTGACACGCAAAAGACCGTCTTGATCAAGCAAGGGATTTAGGGGTAAAAAAGCACTTTTTCTCCCGAGGGGCTTTCCTTCGCTAAAAACCTGATATTCGAGTGGATACTGGAAGGTATGCGAAAATAAAATAACACGATTGCTGGCTAACGTCAACTCATCTTGTGACAGAGTAAGTGTATTGCGACTCGGTGCCATCTCTTTTTGCGCTTGTCTGTAGAAACGCATTACATAGTCGATGACTCGAAGCGCTCGATCGTATGATGAAAATCTAGCGAGAACGTCTTCTGATTCGGTAATGACGGTAAATGCGGCCGCCTTTCGCTCTCCAATGGTTGTAGATGATTATGGTTCCAACTGAGGCCATTTCTCTGGCGATTCTACGAGCCATGACGGTCCTTGCCACCAAAGCGAATTTTCACAGAGATCCTGAACTAGCATCTATCGGGTACTTAAATCAGCTGGATTGTCTCGTGATCGCACATGGCGCCATGGAGTGTTGCCAACGTTGGTCATAATTTGGGAAATTCGATTGTCGACGTAAGTTTTCCATGAGTTCGGAGGACGTTTCAGCCATGCCAGGACGATCGAGGCGTCGGACCTTAGAACCGTATGATGTTCGTGAATATGAGGTTGAGCATTGATCGATTTAATAAGTCTGGACAGAAGAACGGCGGCGCAGAGTTCGAGCGCTGTAGGCTGACAGTTTGCAACGGAGCCACCTTAGATTTGGTCGTAAGCAAGTGAGCATAAACTTGGTTTGGGCTCTCGATGCGGAGGTAGAGTGCTGCACAATATGCTCGCTCCGATGCATCACAGAATCCGTGGAGCTGAATTCTGATAGTAGGATCGTAGTGCACCCATCTCGGAATTTGAATCTGCTCGATGAATGGCAAGTCAATGACGAAAGCGTTCCAGCGTTGTTAAGCCTCAGTTGACACCCTCTGATCCCATTTAGTGCCCTCGAGCCACAGCTGTTGCATGAGAACCTTAGCTCGGATGGTTATCGGAGTCAGCCATCCTGCTGGGTCGAAAAGTTTCGCAATATCACACAAAATCTTTCGCTTGGTCGTCGAGGATGCGGCAGAATGAGCACTTAGCTTTTATGAAAAGCGATCGGCTATGGCCTTTTAGCGGATTCCCAACATTTTTGCATCGCTGGCAGATTTAAATTTCAAAAATTCGGCATCCAGGAGATGTGAAGACGCGACATCCTTTAATAGTTCGGCATGATTGCGGATAGGACGTCGTCGACGTATGTTTCATTATTTCAAATTAATGCTGCTTGGGGAGCGTCGTGCGCCGAGTCGTTTGCTAATTGACGAAGCGTTCGAATGGCCAAATATGGAGCACAGCTGACTCCAAACATCACGGTTTTCAATTCATAATCCTTGACCGGTCAAGTTTCTTCTTCGTGAAATAGGATACGTTGAAATGCTCGATCATCTTCGTGCATCAGGATCTGTCGATACTTTTTTTCGATGTCCCCATTGAACACGAAACGGTATAGGCGCCAATTGAGGAGAAGGATGACCAGATCCGTTTGAAGCACCGGTCCGACATGAAGCACATCGTTCAGCGATAAGCATGACGAGGTTTTCTGTGGCGCATTGAAAACGACGCGAACTTTGGCGGAGGTACTCTCTGGCTTCATTACTGCATGATGGGGAAGATAAAAATAAAGGAAATTATTTTCGTGTATAATATCAGAGTTGGAGCATGGCTCCATGTGATCATATTTAACATATTCTGCTTACACTGAATTATAAGTGTCGCGCATAAGAGGCTGCTTCGCAAGCCATCTCTCCAGGCTCTGGTATTGCGTCAGCGCTCCGAATCGCGATGCACCTAAGCGTAGGGCGGATTTAAAAAATTCGACGTTAAATGGTAGACGTCCGAAATATATACCTTCGGATTTCCTAACGGTGGTCTGAGCATAAAGCTCCTCACAATAAACGTCCTCTGAAAGAGGCGGAGGGAAATCTGGAACTTCTTCTTGTTCCCAAAACGACCTGAGTAGCTCGGAGAGCGACTCATAGGTGTCTCCGGAAGAGACCTGCGTCGTAAACGCTTCGGTGGATTCGCTGGCGATGGGCCCACTCAAATACCAAGCGAACATTGAATTTTGTGCTACGAGACTCCCTCCGACATTAATTTTGACTCCAGGTCGTTATAATTTAGGCATAATCTCGGATTTGATGACCATATCGATGCGGCCTGGATTCATGAAATGGGGGTCAGCGAGCTCAAGCAATGAAAGCTCTTGGGGATCCATGTTGGAGACCCGTTTGGCTGGAAGCCAATTTGTCAACTTTGGTAACACCACGGCGTCGATCTGATCCTCGAACGTAGAACGAGGCGATGCGAACAGGATGGAACATACCTTTTTCGCAACTTGAGTGCATTGGCCGCCCATGCTGGAAACGTTGCATATTTTCGGTGTGGTTGGAACATTCAATTGGAGCTGCATCCGTTCCGTAATAAATGTGCTTTGATATCCTTGGTCGAGAAGGGCTGGCACTAAAAAGAGCTCTCCTTGATGCAATATGTGTGTGAGCGCGGTCGGCAAAAGTACTTGCGTCTTGCTAATCGATACGTGTGCATGTGCTTGCGAAGTAGAGGATCCGTCGGCGGTTACAAAACTCGAAGTCTTCGGTGGCGCGGAAGTCTGCGCCGGATGGCTCGTCGTAGACGGGCCGTCAGCCTAAAGAAGCGTCGGTGTGGTTGAAGATCCTTGACCCTTTTGTGTAGTCGTTGGATTCGGAAAATTAAGAAGCGTATGATGCGATTTTTTGCACTTTGCGCAATGGAAAGCACTATTACACTTTGCCTTTTGATGACCAGCCGAGAGGCGGTTGAGACATCGATGGTGCTGCGAAACAGCTTGGACACGTTCGTCGACCGACATCTTGGGAAATACATCACATTGACGAAGAGGATGGTTGCCGCGACAGAGGATGCAGACTCGATTGGTCCGTTCTTGGGCAAGAAACACGTTCGTCGAAGGCACTTCGGGTTTTACAGCGGGATGGGTAGCCTCCAATGCATTAAAGTTGGAAGAACGTTCAACAACTTCATAGCGCTTAGTCAAAAAGGCATTCATTTGTGGCCACGTTGGCACCTCTCGATGTGACGCTAGTGACTATTCCCAATGTGCGATCGTTTGCGCCGAAAGACTCCTGGAACAGAAATAAACGAGCAGAGCGTCCAAAATATCCACGACTCCATGACTTTTCAGAATCTTGAGGCAATCGTTGACGGTTGTTTGTATGCGCCAGATTCCTTCCGGCGTTTCTTATTTGATAGCAGGCAGTTCGACTAAATTTTTTAATTGATGATCGACGAGGATACGTTTGTTCTGATATCGCACCTTAAGAGCCTCCCACGCATTCGTAAGGTTGTCGCCACTTAGCGGATAGCCTTTAACGATAGCACCCGCTGCTCCCGTCGTCTTGCTGAAAAGATGGTATAGCTTTTGCAGTGGTGGCAGCCGAGGGTGATTGACGTAAACCGCGGTAAACAGGTCTCGAAATGTTGGCCATTCACTATAGCCACCCGAAAAAACTTCAGTATCGCACGGAGGTACCCTGATGAAATTGTCTTCTCCATGGACGTCGTTAGGTGGAGGAGTCGCCCGAGTGCTCGACAGTGGTGGATGCGTGGGGGGGGATGTTTTCTCGTTACATTTCGTGAAGCCTAGCTCTGGCTATCATCTGAAGATCGCAACACTCGTGACAACTGATTTCAGCAGAATCGGCCGCCTCTGGACCCCAAGCTCCTATATCGACCACTGCTCGATATGTTAGACGCACTTTATTCCAATCACACATAAGTTGTTCGATTTAAATCTCTTACAATGGCAATAGCTACCGCGGAGTTAAAATGCCGTGAGGGGTCCATATTTTTTACAGATATTGATCACGAAACCCGATTCTGATGATATAACTGTCCTGTTGTGAAAAAGAGATAAAAACCTCGGCAGAAATGGAATGGTCACTTCAGTAGTACAATACAAGTTATAGAAATGGCAACCGCAGTGCGTATATGCCACCAATCCCAACCGTAGCGTACCTCAAATTTGTTTTCCTTCACCTTCGCAACACTTCACAAATTTCCTGCAACCCCACATTCAATTAAACAGAGTCAAATTGATTCAATAAATTCATCAATATTCAAAGTCGAATAATTTATTTGTTCGGAAAAACAAAGCTTTTCATAAAAATTTCAAACTCCCTGCGTGACCGACTTCTGTACGCACTGATAGCAGCGCACCAATATCTACGCATACACCTATGTGCTGTTGTGCGCATGGATACGTTATAGACCGTCAAACAGCCGCGCTAACATGCAACGTGCTTGAAAACTCTGTTGTTCTTGTTTCGAGCGTATACGCTTGATCGATATATGTTTGATGTTCGATCGCTACAGCTTAAGAGATTGGTCGCAACTTTCGACACACTGTGGCGAAGCTGACCTACGCAATAAATAGGACGGTGTGATTTTCACGATGCACATATGTATATATGTATATATTTATATATATATGTAGGTGTATCAGCTCGCATGCACAGGTGTCTGCTATGGTTAATTGCGCGGTGTTCTTTGTTCGAAATCACAACGAAACTCTCACGCAGAAAGAGCAAGATAACGACAACTAGACCGCAAGTCGCCTGGCTACTATGTTGCTGTTGTAGTCACACTATTGTGCCTTGCCCAAAAAAACCACCGTTTACACTGACAAGCAAACGGGTATGCTAGCAATATGAAATGCTGTAGTCGACGGGAAAGGGGGGATCGTCCACGCTTCTATTGCGTGCTACCCTGCACGTGCTGTGACCGCTAGTCGGTGCCCTTGAAACTGCACCAGGACGACTGAAGGTCAGAGGCGTGATTCACGTGGCGCACTTTCTCACTTCTTACCAAGATTGGTCCACCGGAGCCGATTCCAGGCTCCTGGCACGAGATCGCCAAATGTTGAAGGGAGAGAGAGTAAGAAAGAGAGGTACCCGTTGTTCTTCGGAGCGATGTGTGGTTTCGGATTGATTTCCGGCCGATGCCCTGGTTTCTGCGGCGTTTTTGTGATTCGATTGCACGACGCAAAAGTTCGATTTGTAAGAGATTTGATGTCAAAAATAAACTTGCCTTCTTGGCGATTAACGAAAGGAAAATAAGGGAGGAAGACACAAACTTAAAATTCGCCTTCTTGGCTATTTATTTATAATAAATTCACTTTTCTGTTGCTTCTTTTTTTGTTTATTCATTTAAATTAAATGTTATTTGTCTTTGGGGGATAAACCGCGAATTTTAGTTTACCTTTTATGATTTTTTGTTCGTTTTTTTTTTCTTTTTGGGTTTTTTTTTTTCCTGGAGTGCACAATTAGGTTTTGATTTATTTTAAGTTGCGAAGCGGTGAAGCGCGTGTTAGCCGAGACGATAAAAAAAAAACAGTGAAGAGCCGTCGCTGGAGTTCGAGCTGTTGAACCAGAGAGAGACGGCGAAAAGCGGACAACCTTCTATAATCAATTCTCTTATATTGACAAAGGTTTTTATAAAATAACTGAAGAACAAAACAAAAAACAGGGTTTAAATTACATCGAAACAAAAGACATAAATAGACTTCACCTAGATATGATGAATATCAAACGAGCGCACGAAAGCTTTTGCACTAAAAGAGCTTTACGACGAGATGTTAATGATCGGAGTAGATTCACTCGGTTTTTTAAAAATAATTTTGACGTCTAATCCCTTTTTTCAAATATACTCCTTTTAAAATTTTTCCACACCGACAATGCACATGAAGAAAAATAAAAAATTTAAGTATTAATTGAAATTTTTGGTCTATGTAAACGATTTGCCTTTATAATGTTTCGCAATTTACTCAAATTTTAATTTCTTATCCGTTTTTTGCCATTGCTTGCATTGTATCAGTGATAGCAGAACTGCAGATTTTTTGGTAAATCTAGCAGTGGAAACAAATCCACCATTGCAGTTAGCAGATGGTACTCCGTGGTTCCATTGGTACTCGCCGAATCAGATTATGAGATCTTTTCTATAAGAGTCAAAGAAAAAGTAATGACTCGTTTGAGAGAAGGCAAAACCAAATTTCCCGTGATCTGGGAATACTGATTTAATTTTAAAGTGCTGAGTGTGAGATTGAATTTCGACCTTGCATTATTATGTTGCATTATTCTTGGGATCAAATGACGAGAGTCCCGCAAATATACTATTGCTAAATAAAATATCATTCTTTAATACCGTTTTTGAATATTATTGCAGCATTATTATTACGCATCTGTTTCCAATACTTTTTTTATAGTTTTTGTGATAAATTACAGAGTTATTTAAAAAATATTTGTCATGTGAAACTCCTTCAAGCTCGCACGCACGAAATATTCATTTTCCCGAAATCATTTGTGTGCATTTTTGCCAGAATTTTTGCGTTATTAGAAATCAGGCACTAAGTAGAAGACTAGAAGACACAGAAATATATCGTGTCTCGCTTGGTTTTTAGAAACCTTGGACTCCAAATGCTTTTTATCCGAAAAGAAAACTGCCATTTCTGAATGAACTGGGGAACTTAGCAGGAACTGAAGTGCTCCTTAGCGGAATTGAACATAACCGACCATCTGGCAGCACTTCTCTTTGTTAATGGTTTTAGTGGGGGAACTACATTGACTTACGTAATAACAGTGCCGTCATTATTTTAATAACGGACTTGCCTGTTATATCCTCTTTTTGTCTCTTCTCCCCCTCCCCCCTACCCATTAAATATTATAAACGCTCTTTTGACTGCCACATAAATTCAGTATTTATGGGCTCTACGCAGATATGCAGGAAGTATAGAGCTCGTTCTTGTGAAGAAAGGAAATCGGAGTAAAATTATGATGACAAGTAGACAGAAATATAGAAAATGTATGATTTCAATACAACCCTGCATGTTCGATTGCTTTTATTCTGCGTATTCGTTGAAGTATCAGAAGTAACACAAAGTACTTCTTGGTTTAATTGCATGTGTTAATATTAGTAAAGGAAATTTACTTCCTGCATATCTGCGTAGAGCCCATTAGCGTGATAAATGCAATATTGAAAAAGAAATTTTCAGACTACACACATCTGCATATAGCTTGCAGCTTTATTTCATGTTTAAATAAAACATAAAAACGTTTTAACACAGGTGAGCAATAAGTGTTTGCATAAGAAATGACATTAAGGGATCTACGCTGTTAAAGTAAATTGAAAGGAAGTATCGAGGTCATTTCTTTGAAGAAAGGCAATCTGACCAAAAAAATTTCAATGACAAGTCGACAGAACTATAGAAAATGTATGATTAAATGCAACCCTGTGAGTTCGATTACATGTAATTAGCGTTTGCGTTCAAGTAGCGAAAGTAAGCTGTTTTTTCTCTGCATGTGTTTGGTATAGGAAATTTACTTGCTGCTTTAGAGCGCAGAGTCCTTTGGATTAAACACATATCAATGAAAACATATTGTTAATGCAGGGGCGGATCCAGAGCCATCCGTTGGGGGGGGAAATAATTTTTTTTTTTAATTAAAATGTTCAATCCGTATTTTAGAAAGGATGCACTATACATATATTTTATTAGAAGATAAGCAATTGATTTTGAGAAAATAAAAACGACAAAAATCTACAAATAAAAAAAAACTTTTTTAATAAAAAAAATTTTTTAAATAATTTTTTATTTAAAAAGAAACAAGTAAAGAAGTTTACATCGGCTAAGCCGATTGCACACATACCTTTTCCTCAGCCTGAAATATGTTAAAACATTACCTTAACAAAAATTCCTGCCGTTTTCGTTGTTCTAGCTTGGATATCTATTTATAACTTATCTGTACTTCGATTTAGCTTCTAAGATTCGAGATTATTATTCAGCACAAAATTTTCGCGGATGGTGAGCATGGTCAAGTTTTAACCGTTACACAGAGAAAAAAATCAACCAGAAAACTGGTTAAATCAAAAGGAAAAACATACAAAACGGCTTCAACAAGGAATATTTTTAATTTTAACAATTTTTCTTGTTGAAAAAATTAAAAATTTTCCTTTTGAATCAACCATATTTCAGGTTGAATTGAAATGATAATTTTCAAAAATGGATTTAAATTTAAATTGTTGAACCAACCACGGACATAGTTGAAATGACAAGATATTTTTTTAAAAAATTCCAAAAAAAAAAACCTGTACAAGAAGAAATGTCAAAACGAATTTAATTAACGTTCAAAGCAAATGGCCATAGAGCACTCTGCTGAACATGACCCAAAAAATAGCCATCGGATGGACTTCATCCGATTTCGTCACTCCGTTTTGGTGACTGCTTTCGCAATGCTTAAAAAGTTATAAGATGAATACATATCTTATATGTCTTATTTTATAAAACAAATGAGAATTATACTGAACGAAAAGAAATGTAATTAAACATATTTCCTTTCAATTCAACCAAAAATGTTGTTGACTCAACCATTTTCCTTTTGAAATTTTTGTTCTGCTCGAAAATCAAAAGGACTGTGAATAACAATGCGCCCTTTTAAAAAAATCATGGTTACGTTCGCTCAGTGTAGAGGATATTTTGTCTAGCTCAATTCAAAATAGTGAAAATAAAATTTTTGCGAATTTCGCGAATGGTGGTCATGGTCAAAATTTAACCGTTAGAGGACATTTTGTCTAGCTGCGAAATCCTCAATTCAAAATAGTGAAAATAAATTTTTGCGAATTTCGCGAATGGTGGTCATGGTCAAAATTTAACCATAAGTGACGACTTTATTTGGCGCCAAAATACACAATCAGAAGAAGCAAAAAAAAAATTTTTTTGTATACAGATATGAGAATAAGAGAAAGAGTGTTTTTTCCAATGTGTACGATGATGACCATAAATATAGCGATGTCTCAATTTTTTTTCAGCGAAAGCTTAAGTCTACATAGTAGCTATACACACACCAAATTTCAATAAGCTGGGATGTATAGTAAAAAAAAGTTATCCACGAAAAACGTTAAAAATCGTGATTTTTGAAACTTCTGAACCACTTCCCACGACCCAAGAAGGGACTACTCAAAAAATTTGTATGCAGTTTTTCGGACATTTACCTGGTTCAAGTCCATGCCAAATTTCAATATGATATCTTTCATGGCTTAGGAGTAAATTACGAAAAACTAAAGTGTGACCGACAGACAAACAGACAGACAGACAGACAGACAGACATGGCTAGATCGACTCCTCTTGTCACCCTGATCAAGAATATATATATATGTCTATATCTATCGCGACTCCTTTGGCATGTTACATACTCCGAGCCAAACTTAATATACCCTTTCCTTCGGAAAAGGTATAAAAACAAACATTTTGTTACGTATATTTAATATAGCAATTTTAGACAGTTTATTTTTCATAGAAACAAATTCAAATTCAACAAAAAATTCATATCTTTCTTATATTTGTGTAAACAAATTTTCGAATTCGTTTTCCTTTGGAGGGGAAATTTCCCCTTCCCCCCCCCCCGTGCATCCGCGCCTGGTTAATGGCAAAGGGTTAGTCCGGTTCAACATAAGGTGGCAAAGCACGACTCACTGGAAAGAAACATATCGTCGGCTTAAAGTGTAAACCTGTAAGGTGCTGTTTTTTCAACCGGGGTAGATACTCAGCCTAGTTACCAAGGTTCTTCCTTACAAAAATTTAATTTTTTTTTGATAGAAACTCTGGGGAATGTAAACTTTATAAAAGATGTTATTTATTAGGAAATAAGATTCCCTTTTTTAAGGGAAATGATGAGAAAATAATTTGGGAACCGAGTCCCGACACACTAATTACTAAAAAAAATCTACTTTGTCGACAACTAATAAAGTATGTCCTGATTACTGACCTAGTGCTTACAAAATTTATTCGAAATAATAAAAATTTTGACCAGCCATCGTAGAGCGAATCGTCCCCCGCCGTGATTAACCAATTTTTGTCGGCAACCAACTCCCGTTGAGGATCCCTCGGCGCGGATTATATTGGTCGCAGTACACTATTTTCCCACTGCTCTTAGTTTGTTGAAGGCTCGGGCTTTCGCTCGCGGTCGACCTGGTTTTGCACTTGTCGTAACTATCCCAGCTAGATGATCATACGTACGTTGCCGTGTGACATTTTAACATATTTCGAACTTATTTTCCGCTTCTCTTAACTATTTCGACTAAATGCTCATACGTACGTTGTCGTATGATACATTAACGTATTTTTATCTACTCTGCTTACCTCGCAACTATTTCGGCTAAATGCTCATACGTACGTTGTTGTATGATACATTTACGTATTTTAACTTACTTTGCTTTTCTCGCAACTATTTTGGCTAAATGCTCATACGTACGTTGTTGTATGATACATTTACGTATTTTAACTTACTTTGCTTTTCTCGCAACTATTTCGGCTAAATGCTCATACGTAAGTTGTCGTATGATACATTTACGTATTTTAACTTACTTTGCTTTTCTCGCAACTATTTCGGCTAAATGCTCATACGTACGTTGTCATATGATACATTTACGTATTTTTATTTACTTTACTTTTCTCGCAACTATTTCGGCTAAATGCTCATACGTACGTTGTCGTAAGATACATTTACGTATTTCTCTTAATTTAACCCTCTAACCTTTTTTTTTGAAATAATGCAAAAAAGGAGCCGGAATAATTTTTTCTAGACTAAAAACGACATTCTAAACACTTCTGCATTATTAGTTTTTTAATTTACCTTACCGTTTAGCCTCCAGGTGAGAAAAGATGAAATATGCCTCGGGGCATAATTGTCGGTTTAAGTGAAAAAATACAATCAGATAGAAATTTTCATTTTGATGGATTTTATTAGAAAAGAGATGAAGATGTGAAAAAAAATAAACAAAAGATTATTTTTTTGAATGATAATCAAAAAACAATTTTTAGAGGTAGAGCAACACAAATGTACGTTGCATACCTTGCAAACACATTGAGTTTGTGATTTGCATTTGGCATTTTTACAAAGTTGTTTACCACCTGCCTTCGGTAGCCAAACTGGAAGACGGTTGAAGCCATCATAGCGCACATCAGCGACTGGATGAATGGCTCGATGACCAACAGGAACAACATGACCAAGTACCGGAGTTGATGGTCGTGAAGTTGAAGGTGTGATGATGGATCGCGTGGAGTTCTTCGTCGGCCAACAGTGTGCGAATTATATTTGATGAGGCCAGCAGCAATTTGTTCACGAAATTGCGACAACTGCATCAATTTCATCAACTGCATCAAGGGGAAAAAATATCACGTAAACCCACAATTATGCCTTGAGGCATAATTCAATTTTTCCAAGAAACTCGCACAAAACAATTTTTTTTCGAATCAAATCATATATGAAATTAAAGTTGGATAACTTACCTTTATGAAAAAAAAATATCAAACGGTAACAACTTGTTTGGTTGAAAAGATATATTGTGTTGAAAAGCACAAATTTTTTTTTAGAAAATGCGGTGTTGATTTGACGGATGCTCACACACTAATGGCTATAGGCGCCAAACTGGACGTCATTTGCATATGATGTCTCAAGAGAAAATGTCATCAAATGTACTAGCAACACTATTATACTTATATTGATATCATATAACTTTACCTATGTGTTCAAAAAGTGACTTTTGTGAGTTATGCCTGGAGGCCGTGTGAAAGGTTAGAGGGTTAAATTAAATATTAAACGGTCGAGTTTAAATGACTTTCGCTAACTGTTCATACCAGTCGAGCGTTAATATGTGCCCCTGGCTCGTCGCTGGATGGTTCGTCGCAGTTGTATACTCACTTGGCGACTTGGCGAGCGTCGGACTACCGCATGCTGCGTCGTCGGGTGCAACTTTCAGTCTCGAAACCGAACCACTGTCGTAACCGCCACCTCGGCGTACACCAGCTCCCGTTGGGGAAACTGGGCAAAGACCTCCAGCTCGTAACGGGCTTCCTGGCTATCGTCGCTTCTAATGGATATGTGCGACTCACTTCCTACCGAGCCGGAAGGTCCACCGTTTCTTTCCTCTCGGAGGGGCGACTTGATGTTAACGTCCACGTCCTCTTCTTCGAGCCACTCGACATCTTCTACTATTACGCGCCCCAGCTCTTCGTGCGTGGGTACATCACGTTCTGGCCAGGTCGGAGGGCCGGGAGACGAATCGTCATCCATCGCTTCTACCTCCGCCTCCTCAGTAGGAATTCCATCTCCGCGCTTGCTCGGTTGGGGTGTCGTTGGAACATGTTTCCGGAGGGGTCCCTTGCGGTGCCGTATTCTAACCTAGAAGAATATAACGTACAGACGGGATTAGTTTCTCAGTACATTTCTATTTCGCATAACAATTATTCGACATTCAACCCTATCTACTAACCTACGTTCGGCCAATAGCTGGCTCTATTTCTCATACTACCGGACATTCACAATCTACTACATGAAATATTTATCGTTAAGTGGGTGCTTCCCCGCGGTCTCCGCGGTTGTCCGCTCCGACCCGACTGCGGTGGCTTCGTGAAACTCTTTCAAGTCTCCCAAGTGGGCTCGTCGGTCCTTTTTTCGTCCTTCCTGGTGCAATTCTACAATGACTGCCGAGATGAAACGTTTGATCTTGAACGGCCCTTCAAACTTAGGTGCTAGCTTTGCGTTGAACTTATCCACGGCACTCGATAACGGGTGAGTTTTTACGAGTACCCAGATGCCAACCTCGGGCTTTCAATCTCTTCGCCGCTTGTCATAGCTCCGCGCTGGCTCCTGTTGTGCCAGCGCGAGATTCCGCTGAACCATCTGGTGCGTCTCCCTTAACCGTTGTGCACCCTCAACCCAGTCTTGGATTCCGTTTGGTAGTTCGCCACCTTCGTCTGGCACCGTGACCAGTGAAGAATCGCCACTTGTGCTGACCCCTGCTTTCCTTAGTTCGTCCAAGAGCTGGCCCGGAAAATGCAATTTCCGCCCCTGCACCACATACGCAGGGCTGAAAACGGTTGAAGCCGCTATACTACTATTTATTGCTAGGGTAAGTTCGGGCAGGTAGATATCCCATTGTTGTTGGCACCCTTCAGTATACAGAGCTACCGTAGTCTTCAATGTTCGATTCATCCTTTCCGTTGGATTTTCTTGTGGAGTTTACGGCGCCGTCAGCCTGTGCGTCGTTCCCCACTCTTTCAACGTCTCTTTGAAAGCCTAACTCGTAAATTGAGGGCCGTTGTCCGAAATAAAAACTTTGGGGGCCCCAAACCGACCTAGAATTCTTTCTCTTATCGCCACTATCGTATTCTCTGTGGTGGCCTTCCCCATTGGCACGGCCTCCACCCATTTCGAAAGTTTGTCCACCATGACGGGTAGCGTGGTGTTCCCTTTCTTTGACCGTGGGAGTGGCCCGATAAAGTCAGCAATTACCACCACCCATGGCTATGTAGCAACGCAGGTAAGCATGGTTCCCCCGGGTTTATGCTGGCTCGGCTTAAATTCTTGTCAGGTCCTACACGAACGCACGTATCTGCGAACGTCTCGGTACATCCCTGGCCAGTAATATCTGAGACAAACCCGGGCGACGGTTTTACGCATGCCCAGGTATCCTGCAGTTACAACTTCATGGTTTTCCCGGATCACTCGGGCCCGCAGTGGTTTCGGCACACACAGATTCCACGCATTCTCCGGTGCTCCCACGGTCGTCGGAATGTGACGATAGACCTGTCCCTCGTCCAGCATATACTCCGGTACTTGCTCCGGATGTGCCTCGATTTTCCTTCGCAATTTAGCGATCCAGGGACACTCTTCTTCGCCAGTCACTGCCGCAGTCCCCAGCTCCTCCAGGGGTTGTCTCGACAACGCGCCCGCAACTACGGTTTATTTTCCCCTCCGATACCCAACATCATACTGAAACTGCTGAAGTTCCAGAGCCCATCTCGCGATCCTTCCGGAGGGACTATTTATCGAATTTAGCCACTTCAGGGACAAGTGGTCCGTGACAATGGTGAAACGATATCCCTCGAGGTATTCCCGCAGCTTGCGTACTGCCCAGATCATCGTAAAGCACTCTTTTTCGTTGGCGAGTAGTTTTTCTCTGCGGGATTTAAGGTGCGGCTAGCGTAACCGATCACCTTCTCCTCCGATCCTACAAACTGCGTTAATACCGCCCCAAGTTCAAAATAGCTCGCGTCGGTCTGCAATACAAATTTCTCGTTGAAATCCGGGCATGCAAATACAGGAGCCGTTGTCAATTTGCGTTTCAGCGTCTCGAACGTTAGTTGCTCTTGCTTGCCCCAATCGAATTTTTCGCCCTTCTTTAGAAGATGAGTCAGCGGTTGTACCACGGTGGAAAAATTTGGTACAAATCGTCTATACAAAGAGGCCATTCTTAGTACTTGCCGGACTTCCTTCACCGTCGTCGGTGCCTTAAGTGCTCGTATCGCCTCAACTTTCTCCGGGTCAGTGTGTATTCCCTTCTCGCTGATGACGTGCCCGAGGAATCGAATCTCCTTACGAAAAAAAGCGAATTTTTCGATATTCAGTTTCTGATTTGCCCCTCGCAACCGTCGCAACACCTCTTGCAAATTCTTCATGTGCTCGGCCAGACTTCGTCCTACGACCACAATGTCATCCAGGTATGCGAATGCGTATGGATCCATCTCGAGCCCGACGACTCGGTCCAATGCTCGTTGAAACGTGGCGGGTGCAGAGTGTAGGCCGAACGGCATCAGTCGCCACTGGAACAGCCCCCTTCCGGGTACCGTGAACGCCGTGTATTGCCTACTTTCTTCAACTACTGGGATCTGCCAATATCCATTCTTCAGTTCGAGGGTTGAGATGTACTTCGCAACACGTAGTTTTTCGAGGAGGAAATTTATGCGAGGGAACGGGTATGCATTGGGGACGGAGTGCGCATAAATTTTGCGGAAATCGCTGCACAGCCTCCATGAATCCGTTTTTCTTCACACCATGACAATAGGTGAACTGTATTAGCTCTTCGACGGTTCAATGCACCCTTTGTCCAATAACTCATCGATCTCCTTGTTGACTATGGCCTGCTTTACGGGATTGTACGTGAAATACCTGTTGTTTGATTGGCACATCATCCTTCATGATTATACAGTGTTCGGTTATGTGCGATACCCCTTCCATTGCTTTAAATTGTTTGGGTTCTTGATCCAGAAACGTCTGCATCTCTTCATCTTCCAGTTAAGCCGCATTGGTTCGACCATTCCAGGGATGAACCGGTTTTCCAAGTTCTTCCCTTGGAACTTCCGGCGTTGGCTCACCTTTCCGCGGTGGCGCAGCCACATTCACCACGTTTTCGCCTATCTTTAATTCTGCACCGCTGAAAGAAAATCCATCCCCAGGATAACGTCGTCGAATGCCTCGGGCATGACAAGGACCTTTAGGAGGGCGACATCCTTTCCCAATCGCAGTTCCAGCTGGATCATTGCGGTCACCGGTGTCGGAGACCGATCGGCCAGCGCGGCCTCGGCGTTAGTAGCCATCTGAACTCGATGTGCCACTGCCTCTCGGATTAAAACTGCACGTTGCTCCGGTGTCGACAACTGCACTCATTTTGAGTCCGTCCAACTAAACGTCCGCCTGAATACGCCGCCCGTCGCTTGACATAAGACTCACTACTGGGGGGTCTTCGGGACGGTCGTGTCGTCTTCGAGGCCGTCCCACTGCACCTGAAGACCTTTTCCTTTTCCCGCTTGACAACACTCACGTGTCAGTACCTCCCGCTTGCCACATCGTCGGCGGAACCGCGCCGGGGTGTTGGGACACTCACGCTGATAATGGCCTCCTTGTCCGCACTTCAAACATGCGGTCCGCACACTGACCATATCCGGTACAGTATGGGTTGCCTGCGCGAAGGAAACTTGTCTCTTCGGTGGTGAGGGGGTCTCGGTAGCATTACGTCTCGGAATGTTGAGGTCGACTGGATATCTTCTTGCACCCACTCAAATTCCACAGCAACTCGAATCAGTTCCACCGTGGAGCGGACTTCGTATCTCTTTACATATAATCGCAGACCCGTGAGGCAGTTTTCGTATATCGTGTCGAATTGTTCCTCCTCAGACGAAGACGTTGGCTTCATCATGTGTCGCATTGCAGTGACGTAGTCGATGAACTTTTCGTCACTCGCTTGCTTCCGTTGTCGAATTTTCCCTTCTAGCCCCTTCAAGAACCGTGGAGGCATAAACAAAGTCAGAAGTTCGCACTTGAAAGCTCCCCATGTGGCTAACTTCCGCTCGTTCCGGTACCACAGCAGGGCCTTCCCGCTTAACAGCTCCGGCAACGCCTTGACTACCAGGTCAAGGTGGAAATCAAACGCCTCCGCCAGCCCTTCTACGCGTTTTAAAAATTTTAATGGCTCACAGATACCGTCGTACTTCACGCCCCACTTCCGCACTTGATCAATAACTTTGGCATGGTTGGGCCAGCGCTCCTGCCGTGTATCCGGCACTACCAGGGGTGTAATCGTCTCGACGGATGCACCCAGATCCTGAGCGTCTGTAGGTGTAGGTGATTCGCTCCTACTATATTGGACGTCCAGTTCCCGCAATCGTTTCACCGTCCCTTCGTCATGTTCGCTGTCGCTGACAGTCTTTGTGGTAATTTTTCGAGAAGTCCCACCGGGTCCAAACCGAATTCTTCTAGGATTCTCACGAGCTCCTCTTTGCGGACGCGATACACCCACCCGATGCGTCATTTTGCTCTGGGCGTTGCCTCATCTTGGCTCGCTCTTCGTTGTGGGCTTGGAGTCGGCACTGTCAAATGACTCGTTGACGCGTGCCCTTGTTCGCTTTCCATATTTTCCTCGTTATTTCCAGATTTTTCTATCTCCGAGGGTCCCTGCTCAGGCGCCATTGTAAGGTGCTATTTTTTCAACCGGGGTAGATACTCAGCCTAGTTACCAAGGTTCTTCCTTACAAAAATTTAATTTTTTTCGATAGAAACTCTGAGGAATGTAAACTTTATAAAAGATGTTATTTATTAGGAAATAAGATTCCCTTTTTTAAGGAGAATGATGAAAAAAAATAATTTGGGAACCGAGTCCCGACACACTAATTACTATAAAAATCTACTTTGTCGACAACTAATTAAAAATGTCCTGATGACTGACCTATCGCTTACAAAATTTATTCCAAATAATAAAATTTTTGACCAGCCATCGTAGAGCGAATCGACCCCCGCCGTGACTAACCAATTTTCGTCGGCAACCAACTCCCGTTGAGGATCCCTCGGCGCGGATTATATGTGTCGCAGTACACTTTTTTCCCACTGCTCTTAGTTTTTTGAAGGCAATAGATCTTCACACGTTAGTAACAGTACCGGTCAAACTGTCGTATGGCCGGTTGACTTCCTAACTGATCATCTGCCACTCGAGTGGCTTTCAGACTGATTCGCAATCGTACGGCTCCCAAAAGTTTTTGAAACAAGTGACTTCCAAACGGCCACGCCATCGTACGGCTTCCAACGATTTGTCAGAAAACCGAGTGACTTCCAAACTGTTATATTTCCGTGTGCTCTTCAACCTAACCTCCAATCGGGCTTTCGCTCCCGGTCGACCTGGTTTTGCACTTGTCGTAACTATCCCAGTTAGATGTTCATACGTACGTTGCCGTGTGACATTTTAACATATTTCGAACTTAATTGCCACTTCTCGTAACTATTTCGGCTAAATGCTCATACTTACGTTGTCGTGTGATACATTTACATATTTTTATCTACTTTCCTTATCTCGCAACTATTTCGGCTAAATGCTCATACGTACGTTGTTGTATGATAGATTTACGTATTGTAACTTACTTTGCTTTTCTCGCAACTATTTCGGCTAAATGCTCATACGTACGTTGTTGTATGATACATTTACGTATTTATCTCAATTTAAATTAAATATTAAACGGACGAGTTTAAATGACTATCGCTAACTGTTCATACCTATGGTGTCGTATAAGAGTTTCCACGTGCTTTTGAGAGTTTTTGCGAATTTTCGTACGTAGAGTGTCGTATGGAAATTTCCACGTGCTTTTAAATTAATTTAATATTTACGCGGAATAGTTTAAATGGATTATCGCTAACTGTTCATACGTATGGTGTCGTATGAGAGTTTCCACGTGCTCTTGAGAGTTTTTGTGATTTTTCATACGTAGAGTGTCGTATGGAAATTTCCACGTGCTTTTAAATGAATTTAATATTTACGCGGAATAGTTTAAATGGATTATCGCTAACTTTTCATACGTATGGTGTCGTATGATAGTTGCCACGTGCTCTTGAGAGTTCTCTTTTATTTTAATTAAAAAAATGAAATTTTAAAGTTCCGACACTAATCCGCGAGCTGGAAAGCAATGCCAACGATTTACCCACGTGCGATTCCGTGAGACGCTCGGGATTCTCGTGGTCTTGGGTTAGTAATTTATTTTTCGGTCCCACACGTCACTTTTCGTGTGATACCGGCCGTGCGAAACTTCCTCACCCAGTTCGAAATCAACTCATTCACAATATATACCCTGCTGATATACTCACAACGAAATCACGCACTGGGCCTTTGTGCTGTGCCCTAATCCCCGAATACTTGCTGTTAGCTGCCGTTCGTCCGCGTGGGTTTTTTTTGTCTTAATTTTTTTCTTTCCGCTTCTTCGTCTTTTTTCTGTTTTCACTGCGTCCTACGCTGGTTCCCAGAAGACTGACTTTCTTGAAAAAAAAAATCCTCTCAACGCTTCTAGCGTCGCTGGTGGATATCGATAGTTTCGCCATCGCCGATTTTCGATGTCTTTCTCATCGGTGTCTACCTGCGGGTGTCGACTGTCGCTCTCACATTTTCTAGGCTTCGTGTAAACGTGGACTTCGATAGCTTGGTGGTTATTACTTTCTTACAACTACAAATCTTTGGCTCATGTTATCTTACACGATCTCAACGCTTTCTTAACACTACAAAATTTTGAATTCGCTTAGTTTTTCCCTGTCTGCATTGTTTCTTAAACAACAATTTGAAATACATTCGGTCTTAGGCTAACAAACTACTCACTAAAGAAGCTTCTGGGGTACAAAAATCAAAAATTAAAAAAAATATTTAATGCTCTCATAATCAACTAAACTCACTTCCTTCATGGGGCCATAAGCTACCGGGTTAACGTTTCTTAAAACTAGAGTCGCCGCTTATTTCTCGGATCCGTTTGTGAGGGTCCCTCACAAACCTGCTAACTAAAAATTTAAAAACTCTACAGGGTAAACAAAAAACACTTTTTGCTTCAAGACCTCAAACTTGGGAAGGAGATCCAAAATATGGATGATTTATTTTGTTCCTATATGAAGTCTCTTCTAAATTCAATTTTGTGCACTATACAAAGTCTACCTGGAGTCACTTGTTGGTGTAAGCTGTGAACTTTGACCACAGTTGGACTTAGCAGTTTAACTCATCACCAATTTCTCAATATTTAGAATTTGAAATTAAAAAATATTTTTTTGCCTGACGATGCAGTGTGCTTTTTGCTTTCGAATGACATCGAAAAGTCAGAATCGATTTAAAGTGGACTTAGCAGGTTAACACTTTAAGCCGACCATATGAGAGTGAAAGAGACGGAAGACATTACATCACCTTCCCTCTCATGTGGTTATTTACAGTTAGTCGTGTTTTTTCCCCTAATGTAGATCTGGTCTAAGCAGCTCTGTGGCATGATATATGAATAAGCGTTATCGATTAAAGATCAGACGGGGCATTTTCTTGAACGTATAAGGCATATAGTAATATACGTGGGACTGGGCACTTCCGGTCTAACAAAGATTTTATAATCTTGCAACGTTACCTAAAATTTTTTTTAAAAATCAGATGCATTGAAGAGTTATTCAAAGGTTTTTCATAAAAACTCATTTTATTTCTCAGCAAAATATGTTATTTTTATACAAATAAAAATCATTAGATAAAATTTACTCGTATTGTTGCGGAACGCTAAAGCAGAGTACTCATGCGCCGAATATGACCGATTCTAAAATAATTTCAATTCCACTACAGAACAGCTGATATGAAATTTTCAGTGATGTCATAACTAAAATGGCGTGGCGACTTAGTATTCCGTTACCATGATTTTGAAATGCTCAAATAAATTGTGTTTTTCGGGAAAAGAGTATATTTTTCATTTTCACACAAATAATATATATTTTAATAGGAGAGACACGAATTTTTAATGGAACAGTTTTGCTTTCATGGAAGTTTTCCGTTAGAGAAGCTATAAGTTCTCGGTGCATTGTGTTATGAACTGAATGAAAATTTATTTTAGAAAGGCGATCTCACTAAAATTTTATTTGTTCCTGTTCAATTTGAACATTTGAAGGCAAATTAGCTGGGAAAAAATTCTGTAGCTGATGATTGGTAGATAATTTAACGTTTTGGTGGTCTTGATTTGTTAGCTGTTTTGCTAGTGCAGATCCAGATCGAATTCGTTTTATGATTTCGAAGAAATCGATTTGAAAAAATTTATAGCGGGACTTGAAGTAGAATCTGCAACAGACGGAATGGGTGCATTTAAGAAATTTTTTAAGGATCGCTTTTAAGGCCGGTGTTTCAGATACACTGGATGCAGTTTTGCGCTTTTTTGCTGGAGCGGTCTTCTCAGGTTTCTCGCCCTTAAATTGATTTTTAGTTCCCCAGAATTCAGTTCCATGCGCTCTTCCTCTTGAGATGAATGAGCAGCTGCCGGTATCGCGTTAGAAATACGGAAACTCAAATGTTGCCCGTAAATATATTTCCGGTAGTTTCTAGCACCAGAACCGGCACTTTGTTTCCGCCGACTTTTGAAGAAGTTATCCTTAACGTTCTTCCATTTTGTCATAAGAAGGTTTCCTGAAATAAAACAGAAAGACGGTAGAGAATTATTTATCAAATTATCTTACAGATGCTCCCTTATCGAGCTTCATTACTTATACAGAATTGGCTATTCTACCCTCAGCATAATTATGTGGAAGGTGTGCAGAGCAATTTGGAACACTCTGCAGGAAGACTGCTTTCCTAAATTTACTTTGGAAATGTAGCAAGAAACGGCAAATAAATTTTTGTCTCAAGCAAATTTTCCCAATTGTCTTGGAGCTATTGACGGAAAGCACGTTCATATGGCAAGGACTCAGACAGTAATATTTTCCAAACCAGCGATTTTTTTCGAAAACTTCAACAAAATGATCTAAACATTCTACCATGGAAATCGTTTCCAGGGATTGATAATCCAAAAATGCCTTATTTCTTTGTTGGAGACGAGGCTGTTTCGTTATTCCAGCATGTCTTGCGCACATATAGTGGAAAATTTTGGCCTTATCATAAAAGAAATTTCAATTATAGACTTTCAAGAGCACGCAGATATGCAGAATGAGCATTCGGTATTCTAAGAAACAAATGGCGCATTTTTCGCAGGCGCTTAGATGTGATAATGGATTTGGCCGAAGACATCATAAAACTTGTTGAACTCTCCATAAGTTTGTTTTTGTTAGATATGGTTTCGCATTCGAAGACAGGTTGAGTACAGCAGGACTCGCTGCAAGTGAATTTACATCACGTACATTACCAACAGGCTCTAGTTTAAATGACATCAGAAACAAATTCAGTGACTATTTCGTAAGCGAAGATGAGAAATTGTCTTGGCAGGACGAAGATATTTAATTTAACCCATTTAAATTTATAATACATGGGGTTTCGAAAACATAAATGAATAAATGAAGTAAAGAAACATCTTAGAAAGTTAATTTTCATTTCAATGTCGAAATCTTCTACAAAAACTTAGGTCATGCGATTTGCAGAAAGTGCATTCAGAATGGAATTTGAAATATTACTGACGATAGTAATTCCATATTTTCAGTAAATCACATTGAGCCTTATTTATAGAGAAATTAAAATTTACCTTTTCTGAAAAATCAATTTAATAAAAAAATGCATAGGTAAATATTTATTTTGCATATCGTCGATGCTAATATGCAAAAGTTATTCCGAAAAATGACACAACATAATTTTCAAGCCAAAATGGCAAGAATCTCAACTGTTTATTTCACGACGAACAAAGGACAAAAAAGCGAAATCTCGCTATGTCATTTCTCTAAAAAGTCTACTCTGAGAGAGATAGAAAGAGCGCAAAAAAAGTTTAATCGTACGACTTACCCTATTCTCTTTCTCCCTTTTCAATTTTTCTCCGAAAGAAGGGTCCATCTTCCCGCACACATTTAACCCAGCGGTCCTTTTGTAATTTTTGTCGAAATATCGTTCATGCTTTACATCCCAGAGTTCTAGGTATTCTTTCACGCATGAAATGAATTCTTCGATGTCAATCCCATCCGTAATTGTGGCATTCGTCTGCAGTTACTCACGTTTCAACGAATACTTTTACAACGCAACTGCAGCGGTTCCGGTCATTTTGCATTATGAATTGTGGTATTGCCCAACTTTTGAAATTTGGCCCCAAAATGAAATGAACAAGCAAAACAAACAAAACACTGATATGTCTTGAATTAAAATGAAACGTTTGGGGTTATTTTGCGTTAAAAAAAATTATCTTAAACATAAATAAAAATGGCCCCAATAAAAAATGAAAAATCGCCCTAGAACTAGTGTTGTTGCTTTCAGTATAAAAATTTGGGGCCTTTTTCAGTTTCATTTTGGGGCCGTTTGACATTGGAGCCATTTTTCATGGAGCCTAGGAAGTTTATAGAGAAATTTAAATGAGCTTTTTCTAAATCATCAGCTTTATAAATAAAGTCATACATATTTATGTATATATGAAATTAACCCACTCTGGCATACGAAACCATATATGGTTTCTGACAAAAAAAATTTGATGAAAAACGATATATAATTATTTTTTAAACTTTATTAAAACAATTAAGTGTGAGGAAAAACTGTTGGCGATTTTTTGCTGTATCATGCAGTAAAGGGTTAACGAATCTATTTATAGCGTGAAAATGTTGTCCCAATTATTCAATATTTCAAGCAGAAAAGGGTAAATAAAACCCTTGGACACGGAAAAAATTGCTTTCCGCTTATTTCATATAATATGATAGAGGGTTTGTAGTATTCGAATACTTAGGTTTAATTAACTCATTACCTTAGATTAGACATCACTGTACAGATACTCAATAAACAGAAGATAAGCAAATGCCAAACGAATAAGACATGGCGCAGCCGTAAAAAAAAAAACTGAATAGAATAGAATAATGGCCAAAACTCGATCCATGAGTGAGACGAACAACGACATCGAGGAATTTTTAGATCCACAGGAAAAAATTAACATAACAAATATAATGAGCCTGGATATTCGTCGTCCTGATCCATTAAAGTTGGATGGTAGTCTGGCGGAAAATTGGCGTGTGTTTAAGCAGAATTTTGAGATATTCGCAGCCGCAACAGAATTATTTGAAAGGAAAGATGAACAAAAGGTGGCAATTTTTCTTAACGTATGTGGCCCTGAAACGGTGGAAATTTTTAATACATTAAATCTAACTGACGATCAGAGAAAGAGTTATAATGCTGTGGTCACTTCCGTAGAAAATTTTTGCACACCGAAAAAAAATGAGGTGTATGAAGCGTTTAATTTTAATATAAGGAAGCAAGAAGCGGGAGAAACTTTCGACGCATACCTGTTTGATTTAAGGAAGTTGGTTTGAGGTTGTGGCTATGCTGATGCCGACCGAATGGTACGAGACAAAATTGTCATTGGAAAAAACAACAACAAACTTCGAAAGAAACTTCTCGAAATAGCGGATCTCAATTTGGATAAAGCAATTGATATGGCTCGTGATTCAGAGCTAGTAGAGAAGCATGCGAATGATATGCAAAAGGGAGAAGAAAAAACAACAGTTGATGCGGTGAATATCAAAAATAGCGGAAAAAACCAGTTTGGGAAAAATAAAAAACACGTAGAAAGAAAAAGCAACAACAATCAAATTACTAATTGCCGTTTTTGCAAACGCACGCATGAGTTTAAAAAATGCCCAGCTTTCGGAAAACGGTGCAACAACTGTGGTCGCCTAAACCACTTTAGCATAGCTTGTAACACTACTAAAGTCAGAGAAGTGAAAAAAAACAGCGACGTTGAAGCAAGTGACAATGAAATTTGTTTATACACGGTATCGGATATTAAAATAAAGAGAGAAAATTCGCATTAACGATTATTTAATAAGTTTTAAACTAGACACTGGAGCTGATGTAAGTGTGCTTCCATACAAATATTTGAAGCATATTAGGAATGTGGAGCTGCGAACAGGAGGAATACCGCCGCAAAGTTACGGTGGCACAGACTTGAACTATAAAGGAACAGTCGAAAGCGTTGCCATGTGTCGAAATTAAATAAAGACGCTGCAGTTTACTGTCATTGACACAAAGTTTGAGCCGCTGTTGGGCTTGGAAGCTTGTGAACAGCTGAAGCTTATCAAGCTAATAGGTGAGATAAGGAACAACTCAAACGAAGATTTTATTAAGAAAAACAAAGATGTTTTTGAAGGTTTGGGGTGTTTTGTCTCTAATTTAGAAATAAAGGGAAAAAATAATTCCATCCCAGTCGTGAAGCCAGCAAGGCGAATTCCGTTGGCGTTATGTGATCGCGTCAAAAAAGAACTGCAACAAATGGAGCAACGAGGAATCATTGAGAAGGTTGATGGACCCATTGAGAGGGCATCTAATTTAGTTATTGTGGAAAAGAAAACGGGCCAACTTCGTCTATGCATCGATCCGCAAGATGTTAACGCAGATATTTTGATGGAAAACCATCCGATTCCTGCATTTGAAGTTATTTCCGCTCGGCTTGCTAACAAAAGGTATTTCACCGTATTAGATTTGAAAGAAGGGTTTTGGCAGATTGGTCTTAGCACCTCTGCGAGTGAGTTGTGCACTTTCAATACACCTTATGGATGTTATCGTCTTAGGAGGTTACCGTACGGCATCAAAATCGGGCCTGAAGTCTTCCAAAAATACAATGAGCGAAATTTTGAGAACATTGAAAAGTCACAGTCTTCATTGATGACATTTTGATTGCTGCGGATACGATTGAACAACACGATGCTATATTGGAAAAAGTGATAGAACGAGCACGACGACTAAACATAAAATTTAACATCAACAAAATACAGTACCGCGTATTGGAGGTTAAATATTTGGGGAAAATAATATCTAAAGATGGCATAAGTTGCGATCCAGATAGGGTGAAGGCGATCTTAAATATGGGTAAGCCAAAAGATAAAGCCGATTTACAAAAATTTTTTGGTATGATCAATTATATACGCGAATACATTCCCAATTTAGCAAACATCTCACAACCGTTAAGGGAATTGTTGAAGAGCAACGTACATTACGAATGGCAAAGTCCTCATGACACTTGTTTTGAAACTATAAAGAAACTAATAGCAAACGCACCCATGCTACAAACATTTCACAGTAGCGACGATATCACTTTTGAAACGGATGCCTCGAAATATGGAGTGGGGTGCTGCCTCATGCAAAAAGGTAAGCCAGTTGCTTTCGCCTCGAGAAGTCTAAACGATGCAGAAATCAATTATGCGCAGGTGGAAAAAGAATTCCTGGCTGTAATTTTTGCATGTAGAAAATTTCATTATTACATATATGGTAGAAAAATAACAGTAAGAAGTGACCACAAGCCGCTTGTTGAAATAATGAAAAAGAGCTTCAACAAAATTCCATCCGCAAGACTTCAAAGAATGAAACTAAGCCTTATAAAATATGAAATTAATTTAATACATGTTCCAGGTAAAGAATTGTTCATCGCTGACTTTTTGTCGCGTTACTTCGATAAAACAGACATCTCAACTGAAATTGAGGACCTAAATGAATTCATACATTCCATAAATGTAACACCGCAGAGGCTTGAGAGTTTTAAGAAAGAGCTTATGCATGACAAGTGTTTGGTGGAGTTGCAAAAGGTTTTGCTAGAAGGCTGGCCAATGGAAAAAAGAACACTAAGTGACGACGTGAAATTTTATTGAAAGCAGAAGAACGACCTTTACCTCGAAAATGGAATTATTTTCTTTAACAACAGAATCATCGTGCCCGTAAGCTTACGCAAAATAATACTGTCCCAGTTACATACTGCCCACCTGGGAATTGAGAAAACAAGGCAAAGAGCTCGGGTAATTATATACTGGCCAAGAATAGACAATGACATAGAAGCTATGATAACCAGTTGCTCAGTTTGTCAAAATAATCGATCAGCAAATGTAAAGGAACCACTCGTACCTCATGAAGTTCCAAACCTGCCATTCAACAGACTAATAAAAATTGGAGTCAGTGGAGTCTGTTTGCGGAAGATAGTTATACAATATAATATTATAAACAAAAGTTAGCTAATTTTTGATTATTTTGTCTTTTCTTGTATGTAAGTCCGCATTAAGCTTACGAGAATTTAAAAAAAATATTTATTTGCACTATAACTTTTGTTGTTTGATATAACAAAACAATTAAGCAACTGTTTGTTAAGTGTTAATACATTCATTAATTGGTATAACAAAGTAATCAATCAACGTGTTGTTAAGCATTAATACTTCCGTTGCTTGATACAACAAAACAATCAAACAAAGTTGTGGGAAGTGTTAATATTTTTGGTGACTTATATAACAAAACCGTCAAACCAACGATAGTTTAAAATTTCATATTACGAACATTTTAAAAATTTTGTAAGTTGTTGGAAAGTTTAAATTGTGGCAATTAAAATTCCAATGAATCGAGTTTAACTATCGCCATTAATGGGAATTTTTCGTAGTCAGTTTTTTTGTGCTAGATATTTTGGAAGTTCAAGTTTTTTCATTTTAAATTTTAAATCCGGGAACACTTTGAGCAAAACACACTTATTTTGATATTTTATTGCCTCTTTCAAATATTTAATAAACAAATTAGTTCAAGCATGAGGAGGTTGTTCAAAATTTAACGATTCTTTCTGGACTTAAGGTCCTGTTGTTATTTCCAGGGACCGAAAATAATAATTTTTTTTGTGTTTTTTGACAAAAAAAACCATACACAAAGAGTTAACTTATTCTCAAATTGCAGGCTTTCAGGAAATACCATGATTTAAATTTGCACAGATGTTATTCAAAACTCAACATTTAATGATTATTTTCGAGTTTTATTTAAAATTCAAAAAAAATAAAACTTACTTTTGATTTTTATTTTTGAATTCAACAGCAAGGATTATTTTTTGAATTTAATTTTTTTACTCGAAAAATAAAACTCATTTCCTGAGTGTTAATGTGAGGGGTTAGGGGCACCTTCCTGTTGTCTTCCGTGGCTGAGGTGGCTGATGTTACTGCTGTTCTTGTTGATTGTGATGATTTTTCAGAGCGGAGATTGCGCGACGTGGATTTCAAATTATGTAGGATTATGATGGCGTGGCGATAATAAAAAAAATGAACAAAATAAAAGGACAATTCACTTATGCCTTCTGGCGATATTAATAAGAAATGTAAAAAAAAGAACAGTTCACTTCTGCCTTCTTGGCTTTTGTTGAGTTGAGGGGCAAGGAAAACAAGAAGACGTACCTGGTATTCCGCTGCTGGTCCTGGGGGATGCCGAGTAGGTCGATTAATAGATCGGCGATTACGCGACGCGGATTATATTGGAGGGTTTTGTGAATTTAAATTATGCGCCTTCCTGGCGGTGATGTAATAAATGGATAATAGAGGAAAAAAATAAAACAATTTTGCCTTCTTCGCGATTTAGGTTTTTTACACTTCACTTGAGTTCACTTTAGTGCACTAGATATTTGGTTTTTTTTTTTGTTATCAATTCAATTTAAATTTGGGGGTTTTTTCCCCTCTTTTTTTTTGTTTATTTGATCTTTTATCTAATTTAAATTTTCTTTTCGGTTTTTTTTGTGTTTTCTTAATTCAATTTTAATTTGGGGATCGGTGTTGCGCGGACGAGTGGTATCAGCGAACTTATTTTTGCGATGGGTGATGGTGCGCGCACGAACGTTTGTTACGAGATCACTTCTTCGATTCGCCTCGGTTGAAGGGCCAGAAGTCGCTCGAACTCGAACTTCGAAGTCGCACAAAAAAGAAGAAGGAGTTGATTAATTTGCCGTTCTTTAAAGCCCCGGCTTGAAAGCGGCTACGGTGAAAAACCAACATACTGCCCGCCTTGCGCAACTATAATTTCTCAATCCAGTTCCAGAAGGCGGAGGCGATATTGTTGAGAAGATAGTGAACAATAGATGAAAAGGGGGAGGGGGAGGTGTTGCGATCAGGAGCAGCGGCGTGAGGTGGAAAACTCGCGTTGACACCTCGATAGCAAAAATCCAGGAGGAAAATCCTCCTGGATCGAAGTGCTGGATGACGAATGCACAGCTGATCATACGAAAGACCAGATACGCTTGCAGCACCGCTCCAACATAAAGCACATCGTTCAGCGATAAGGAGGAAGAGGTCTTTTGGATAGCGTTGAAAACGATTCGTATCTTCGTGGATGTACTCTCGGGCTTGATCACTGAATTAAAGGTGTCGCGCATAAGTGGCTGCCGTGCGAGCCTTTTCTTCAAGCTCCTGTATTGCGTCAGCGCTCCAAATCGCGACGAGTCCAAGCAAGGAGCGGCTTTAGAAAATTCGATCTTAAACGGTGGACGCACAACGGGCCTGCCATCCGAATTTCTAGATGTGATTTGCGAATATATTTTTTCGCAATAGATGTCCTCTGGAAGAGGGAGAGGCGAGGCTGAAACTTCCTCTTGTTCTGGAAATGATTTGAGTGACTCGTGAAGTGACTCCTGGTGGTCTCCGGAGGAGACTTGCGTCGTAAACGCTTCGATGGATTCGCTGGCGATTGGCCCACTCAAATACCATCCGAATATTGAATTTTGGGCAATAAGGCTTCCTCCGACATTCATCTTGACGCGCGGCCGCAATAGTTTCGGCATGATATCAGACCCGATGACCATATCGATGCGGGCTGGATTCATAAACCGGGGATCGGCGAGCTCCAACGATGAGTTTTCGTGGGGATCCAAATTGGAGACCCTTTTGGCCGGAAGCCAATTGGTCAATTTCGGCAACACCACGGCGTCGATTTCTTCCTTGAACGAAGAACGAGGCGAGTCGAGCGTGATGGTGCATTTCTTTTTTCGCGATTTGGGTGCATTGGCCACCCATGCCAGAGACGTTGCAGATTTGATGAGTCGTTGGCAAATTCAAATGCAGCTGCAGTCGATCAGTAAGAAATTTCCTCTGCGAACCTTGATCTAAAAGCGCCCGAACCGTTGGCAAAAGCGCCTGAGTCTGGCTGATGGAGACGTGTGCGGGTGCCTGTGACGGGGAGGGGATGCTCACGGAGCTCGAAGCCTCCGGTTGCGCACGAAAATGCGGCGGTTGGCTCGTCGGAAACGGGCCCATCTCCGGAGGAGATGTCAAAGAGGGGGTAGAGACTTTCGTGTCCGGTGTTGCAGCCGCGCTCGAAACATGCAACAAAGTGTGATGTCGTTGTTGGCACTTCGCACAGTTGTGTTGACTGGTGCAATTGGATCGTTGGTGACTGGTAGTGAGACAATTGAAGCAACGCTTTGGTTCTGTGATAATTTGAAAACGTTCTGCGGCTGGAATCTTCAAAAATTGAGAACATTGGCGTAGAGGGTGATTTCCATTGCACAAGGAACACGATCCTGGTATTTTCTCTTGTGTGTGGAACGCGTAGGTCGATGAAGTTGGCTGGTTTGCTGATAGAACCGGCGCTTTTACCTTCGTGAAGCTCGAAAGGCGTTCGACGACCTCATAGCGGTTGCTGAGAAATTCGTTCATCTGTCTCCAAGTCGGCAGCTCTCGATGCGATGAAAGCGCCTGCTCCCAATGTGTGATCGTAGAGGCTGGCAGGCGGCTGGAGCAAAAATGAACGAGCATGGCATCCCAAAAATCGACAACTCCTTGGCTTCTCATCATGGTGATACAATCGTTGACTATCGTCTGAATTTTCAAAATTCCTTCCCTGGTTTCGTCTTCAATCGCGGGCAGATCGAACAAGGTCTTCAATTGGTGATCGATTAAAATGCGCTTGTTCTCGTACCGCGCTTTGAGAGCCTCCCAGGCGTGCGAAAAATTCGATCCACACAGGGGGTATCCTTTGACAATCGCTCCGGCGGCGCCTGTCGTTTTATTGTGCAAATAATACAGCTTTTGTACAGGTGGCAGTCTCGGATTGTTGATGTATAAGGCTGTGCACATATCACGAAACGCTGGCCACTCATTGTACCCTCCGGAAAAATTCGCGACGTCACAAGGGGGCACTCGAATAAAATTATCTTCTGGCGGCATCTCAGCATATTGGGGAGGCGCCCGGGAGCTGGATATTGGTTGATGTGCGTGAGAATGCATCCGTAACATATCCTTCAGCTGCGCTCGAGCAGTAACATGGAGATCGCGACATTCAGTATAAGTAACTAGAGCACTGGCGACAACCTCAGCAGTCCATTCGTTATGTGCGAGAGCGCGGCTGTACGTCTTTTGAACACGTTGCCAACAAGAGTCAGTTTCCTCAATTTTAACTTCGATGAGTGACTCGGTTTGATTCAAGGGATTGGAGCGCATAATCACATCGCAGTAGCTTTTAAGCTGCTCCACCGCCTCGTTGAATCGTAGATTAAAAGCCATTTTGGAGATGAAGATGAAACGTTAACACAGAGCTCAAGCAACGCGATTCCGGAGTGAAAAAACGAAAAAATATTTAATAATATTTCAGTAAAATTAACGAATATACTCGCCCACGCTTGAATTTAATTTTACGAAACGCAAAATTATCGATGGCAATCTGGATGTACTAGGCTTTGTCGGGTGCGGAAGATACCGGTCGTAGGGCACGGTGATGATCGATGTCGTCTGAGCACCTTCAAGTCAGCCGTGATAAAGAAATAAACAAACTGGAGAAAATATATGCAACCGTGGCAGCGAATCCTCAATGATTCCTGCGCTTCGCAACACCTCCACAAGACTCCTGGTACTCCGAATCCAATGTTAAAAAATTCCAAATTATTTAAGAAATTCCAGTAAGAAAATATAGGTCAAATTCAATTGATTTGTTAGAAATTCAAGGTTTTTAACCAATTCGCAAAGTCGATGTGATGCACGTAAATCAAAAACAGCGTGCAGGCAGAGCGCAGGCAGAGCGACGGATCGTATGTATGAGGCCGTGTGTTCTAATTGAGTTCACCCACGTTCGCTCGAACAGGCAATACGCGATCAACTTCTATGTTCGAAGTTCGATGCAACGCACAGCGTTAGAACTGACCTACGCAACACAATGCACGTATGCCCTATACGTTTATGGCTCGCTGTCTGCTGGCCTTGAATTCGTATGAAATTTCGATGAAAAAACCAAAGTCGAGACACGGTCTCGCTGCGTGTCTAGAAACCAAAAGCAACAAAAGAAAAGAGAAAAACTGCAACTCGTCCTCAAAGGGGAACGAGAAAACCAAATGCTGCTATGTGTCTGTTGTTTTGCACTATCGGCTGTGCACAAAAACCACCACCAAAGGCGACACGGATGTGCGAGCGAGATAGATGATACGAATATGAAGAGAAAGAATGATTCGAAACGGTGATGTGTGTCACGTGCCTGGATCGTGCTGCCCTTGACTTCTCTGAAGGGCAAATAGCGGTAAAGGGTGACACACACCTGGCCTACTTTCTCGATCTTTCCTTGCAAGGATTGGTCCTCCAGAACCTGTTTCCAGGCTCCTGGCACGGGATCGCCAAATGTTGAGTTGAGGGGCAAGGAAAACAAGAAGACGTACCTGGTATTCCGCTGCTGATCCTGGGGGATGCCGAGTAGGTCGATTAATAGATCGGCGATTACGCGACGCGGATTATATTGGAGGGTTTTGTGAATTTAAATTATGCGCCTTCCTGGCGGTGATGTAATAAATGGATAATAGAGGAAAAAAAGTAAAACAATTTTGCCTTCTTCGCGATTTAGGTTTTTTACACTTCACTTGAGTTCACTTTAGTGCACTAGATATTTGGTTTTTTTTTTGTTATCAATTCAATTTAAATTTGGGGGTTTTTTTCCCTCTTTTTTTTTGTTTATTTGATCTTTTATCTAATTTAAATTTTCTTTTCGGTTTTTTTTGTGTTTTCTTAATTCAATTTTAATTTGGGGATCGGTGTTGCGCGGACGAGTGGTATCAGCGAACTTATTTTTGCGATGGGTGATGGTGCGCGCACGAACGTTTGTTACGAGATCACTTCTTCGATTCGCCTCGGGTGAAGGGCCAGAAGTCGCTCGAACTCGAACTTCGAAGTCGCACAAAAAAGAAGAAGGAGTTGATTAATTTGCCGTTCTTTAAAGCCCCGGCTTCAAAGCGGCTACGGCGAAAAACCAACAGCTTTTTTTCGTATTTTGGTTTTTTTTTTTTTTGTTCACACACTGATCGAAAACTAAAATTTTCTTCTTCTTATGGGAAAGGAGCTCTCCGACGAGCTAGCCCTGTAGAAAATATAAAAAGTACTCGTAAGGACGATTCTTTTGCCGTGTATTAAAGCCTCGGCTGAGCAGCGGCCACGGCGAAGAGCGATCGCCATACTGCCAGCCTTGCGCTACGCATCTGGTATTTTCTGCTTACTTGTCTCGATTGTGGTGTTGCGAAAGGATGATGGATATTAGTGATAGGGTTTCTGAAATTTCAACGGGCAGCAGGCAGAGCTTTGTGATTGGCCTTGTGATGATACCGAACTGCGTTTTAACATCGACAATGCGAACAAGGCGATCGTTTTCAGGATGCACCTGAACGAATCTTCCTTTCCTCTATTCAAACGGAGGCAATTGAGTGTAGATGACGACGACAAAATCGTCGATCTTCAAATTCGGCAGTGGTACTTTCCATTTATCTCTTTTATGTAGATTCAAGAGGTATTGCATTTTCCAACGTTGATCGAAGCAGTGATGCAGATTCTTCACTTTCTCCCAACGCGTAGTGAGCGGAAAATGTGCTTGTGATTCTTCGGGCCATGCTGTGAGAGCGGCTCCTCGGAGGAAGTGTCCGGGCGTCAGTGCCAACAGGTCTGCAGGATCTTCTAATATCGGAGTGAGCGGACGCGAGTTCAAGTTCAAGAGTTTTTCAATGCGTGCGAGTAATGTGGCGAATTCTTTAAACGAGAATTTGTGGGCGCCGGCCACCTTGACAGCGTAAATCTCCGCCGCCTCCCATTATACACCCATATGAGGTGCGTGGGGCCGGATTAGATGACATTCGAACCCTTGTAGGGAATACTTCCGTTGAAGGTTCTCAGCTGCATTTGAAAAGAAGCTGGTGAACTCAGTATCCAAACCGTTTTTGGCGCCGATGAAATTTCGGCCGTTGTGGGAGAAAATACGTGTGGGCAGGCGACGCCGTCCTACGAACCGATCAAATGCTGCTCGGAAGGAGGCAGTACATAACTCGGAGCACAACTCCAGATGAACGGCCTTGGTGGCGAAACACACAAATACGCTAACAAAGCCCTGCAGATATGGAGCGGTTCAAAGAGTGGGGCTTTTGATGGCGTATGGTCCGGCAAAATCGACGCCAGTTTGCGTGAACGGCAGTGACAACGTCGACTTTTCGGCTGGCAAAGCAGCCATCATTTGTGTGTTCAATCGTTGCCTGTGGATAGTGCACGTATGACAGCGAGTAATGCAGCTTTTGATGTTTCGCTTCAATCAAGCGATGTAGAAATTTTATCGTATCATGGGAAACATAAGCTGAGCGCCGCCATGCAAGAGTGTTTGGTGTACGAAATCCAAATATAAACGAAAAAACGTCGAAGCAGCAGGCACGATGATTGGATACCTTTCATCTTGTGTTAGTTCGGCGTGAATAAGCCGACCATTAACGCGCAAGAGTCCATCATTATCAATCAGAGGGTTCAAAGATACCAGCTCGCTCTTCTTTCCAAGTGGCTTTCCTTCGCTGAGATCCTGATACTCGAGTGGATAATGAAATGTTTGTTAAAATAAAATTAGACGATTTCTCACTAACGTCAGCTGTTCTTGTGAAAGTATGAGTGTATTGGGACTCGGTGTCATTTCCCTTCGCGCTTGTCTGTAGAAACGCATTGCATTGGCGATGACTCAAAGCGCCCGATCATATGATGAAAACCGCCTTCCGTTCTTCAATTGTTGTGGATGACGGTGTTTCAAGTTGGGGCCACTTGTCTGGCGACTCTACGAGCCATGATGGTCCGTGCCACAAAAACGAATTTTCACAGACGTCCTGAGCAAGCATTCCTCGTGTCCCCAAAGCGGCAGGATTGTCTCGCGAACGAACATGATGCCATGGAGTATTGCCGACGTTGTTCAGAATTTGGGAGATGCGATTGGCGACGTAAGCCTTCCATGCACTCGGAGGACGTTTCAGCCATGCCAGCACGATTGAGCTGTCTGTCCATAAAACCGTTTGGTGTTCGTGAATTTGCAGCTGAGCGTTGATGGATTTGACTAATTTGGACAAGAGAACAGCGGCGCAGAGCTCGGGCCGTGGTAAGCTGACAGCTTGTAACGGAGCCACCGTAGATTTTGCCGTGAGCAAGTGCGCATGAACTTGACTGGAGCTCTCGATGCGGAGGTAGAGGGCGGAACAATATGCTCGCTCCGATGCATCACAGAATCCGTGGAGCTGAATTGTGACAGTAGGACCGTAGTGCACCCATCTCGGAATTTGAATCTGCTCGATGAATGGCCAGTCAATGACAAAAGCGTTCCAGCGTTCTAAAGCCTCAGTTGACACCCTCTGATCCCATTCACTATCCTCGAGCCACTGCTGTTGCATGAGAGGGAGGTGTGACGACGCGACATCCTTCAATAGTCCGGCGTGGTTGGCGGTCACCTTCTTTAATGGAAATCCCGCGGATTCGAGCGTGCAAATAAGTTGCGTTTTTGTTTTTTTTTTGTTTTGTTTTTATTTGCGTATTTATTGATTGTTTTACGGAGCGGCGAGACGCGTTTCGTTCACACACTGATCGAAGACTAAAATTTTTCCTTCTTATGGGGAAGGAGCTCTCCGACGAGCTAGCGCTGTAGGAAATATGAAAAGTATTCGACGATTCTTTCGCCGTGTATTAAAGGCTTGGCTGCGCAGCGGCCACGGCGAAGAACGAACACTGAGTTTTATAATATTCTTTAAAAATTAAACTCAACCGGCGTTTTCGCCTAGATGGATAGACCAATTTTTATCATATGTATTTCCTTAGACAGCTTTTTAAAATTTTAATAATCCCAGCTATAATTTTTTAATGTGCGTGAAACTGTTTTGGAAATATTTGGGTTTAAGTGCTTGTACTTTAGATAACAGGTTGGCTGATAAGTCCCCGGTCTGACACATAGATGGCGTCGCTAGTATTAAATGCATATTATTTTTATATAGTGGCAACCTTCAAATGATTCGTGTCAAAATTTGACGTCTGTAAGTCAATTAGTTTGGGAGATAGAGCGTCTTTTGTGAAGCAACTTTTGTTATTGTGAAAAAAATGGAAAAAAAGGAATTTCGTGTTTTGATAAAATACTGTTTTCTGAAGGGAAAAAATACAGTGGAAGCAAAAACTTGGCTTGGTAATGAGTTTCCGGACTCTGCCCCAGGAAAATCAACAATAATTGATTGGTATGCAAAATTCAAGCGTGGTGAAATGAGCACGGAGGACGGTGAACGCAGTGGACGCCCGAAAGAGGTGGTTACCGACGAAAACATCAAAAAAATTCACAAAATGATTTTGAATGACCGTAAAATGAAGTTGATCGAGATAGCAGAGGCCTTAAAGATATCAAAGGAACGTGTTGGTCATAACATTTATCAATATTTGGATATGAAAAAGCTCTGTGCAAAAAGGGTGCCGCGCGAGCTCACATTTGACCAAAAACAACAACGTGTTGATGATTCTGAGCGGTGTTTGCAGCTGTTAACTCGCAATACACCCGAGTTTTTGCGTCGATATGTGACAATGGATGAAACATGGCTCTATCACTACACTCCTGAGTCCAATCGACAATCGGCTGAGTGGACAGCGATCGGTAAACCGTCTCCGAAGCGTGGAAAGACTCAAAAGTCCGCTGGCAAAGTAATGGCCTCTGTTTTTTGGGATGGGCATGGAATAATTTTTATCGATTATCTTGAGAAGGGAAAAACCATCAACAGTGACTATTATATGTCGTTATTGGAGCGTTTGAAGGTCGAAATCGCGGCAAAACGGCCCCATATGAAGAAGAAAAAAGTGTTGTTCCACCAAGACAACGCACCGTGCCACAAGTCATTGAGAACGATGGCAAAAATTCATGAATAAGGCTTCGAATTGCTTCCCCACCCACCGTATTCTCCAGATCTGGCCCCCAGCGACTTTTTCTTGTTCTGAGACCTCAAAAGGATGCTCGCAGGGAAAAAATTTGGCTGCAATGAAGAGGTGATCGCCGAAACTGAGGCCCATTTTGAGGCAAAACCGAAGGAGTACTACCAAAATGGTATCAAAAAATTGGAAGGTCGTTATAATCGTTGTATCGCTCTTGAAGGGAACTATGTTGAATAATAAAAACGAATTTTGACAAAAAAATGTGTTTTTATTTGTTATACCGGGGACTTATCAGCCAACCTGTTATGGCCTTAAAAAGGACTTTTTGGAATTTCTTTGGTAGGGGTTCTCAAAAACTTCTTATAAAATTGGTCCGTACCACATAGGGTTACCAGATCCTGAATGTGCAAATGAAGTACATTTCAATCCTTTTCCAAAAAAAAAGCAGTACATTTCAGGAAAAAGAAGTAAATTTTTTTTGCACTAAATGCAGTTCTATTTTACAAATTAATAACAAAAATAACAGCTTTCATAGCAAAATTAAACTAAAATCATTCTAGATTTTTATTTTGTAAGCGTCGCCCACTATAAAAATGACATTTTTTACGCCTCTGTCATTTTCAGTTGACTGTGGTCGTGGACTGCAAGAAACTGCTCAAAACCGGCCAATTTTTTTTAGAAAACTGTTCCCGAACTACACGACTGTGCAAATGAGAGATTTTGACAGACAGACATTTATAACGGGAACAGATTTCGTTATAGGGCTGTTTTTCACAGTTTCTTGTTGTACGGGAACATACCTATACAGCCTTTTCGTAAATTCTAATTCCGCCCGAATTTTTTCACTCTCCGCTTTTCACGTATCGGAAAAGCAGGCGGGAAAAATATTTCACTTCAAAAAAATTTCCGTCTATCGACAACGCATTTTCCGGGAAAAATCTTATGTGTCGAATCAAATTTTTTCCACTTTTTTTTGAGGCAAACTGAAGCGGAAAAACTAGAGTCTGATAATTTTTTGTTTCAATGACCCAAATAAGGCAAATTCTTTAATTATTTTAGGAGTAAATCCACCAAATACTGGAATGCTGGTTTATTGAGTCTAAAATACCGCTGAAATCGAACATTAAACTTGTTATTTTAATATACAACCACAGCTCTTCACTTAACTAACATAGATTCGTGCAATTCTAAGGGATTGGACGCATTCCTCAAGCGTCGCCGGATATTTTATAAATATGTATTATATAATATATGCTATTCTGTGCACTTTAAATTAAAGAAAAACTACTTATCTTTTTCAACGCATTTCAAACTGTAATATTTTCAAATTTCGAAGTGAAACTAAATCCGATAGGCGGATTTTTTCGGGCAAATCACAAATTTCGTGTGAATTGTTTTTCATCTAGAATTCGCGATAAGGCTGATTATCTTCTCCATTTTCTGTTTTTAAAAAGTTACACACAGCAATTTTTCATTGGCAATTTTTTGAGCTCTGCAAAAAAGGCAAGGCGAAATGAAATTAATTCTCCCTGGAATTAATTTTAATGCCCTATCGATTTTAAAAAACAGTACAAAGAAGTACGAAAATGAAAATGCAGTACATTTTGGGATTTATTTTTTTGGGAGTGCAATGCAGTACACCGGTTCAAAAAGCAGTACGATTACTCCCAAAAACAGTACGTCTGGCAACCCTAGTACCACAGTATGATTTCAGCGGAAAAAAAATGGTTTTTGACCATCCCATTCTTATGATTTAGCGCCCTAATTTAACACAGAAATATCTAAACATCAAAAATTAATTACTGTTTTTTCAAAAAACATAATATTTTTATATAAAAAATTAGATGATAGAAAAATTGTTCCTTCAAAAAATCGCTAAAAAAATATTGTCAAATGGGTTAGAATTTTTTGCGGACTAAAATCAGCATCGTAACTCAAAATGTGATATTTTATTAAAACTCAGAGTTTGAATTTTAAAAAGAATTCAAAATTTTGGCATTTTATTAAATAACGAAGCGGAGGGAAGCTATCAAAAATTTTAGTCAGGTGACGGCTTTCTTACTTTCAATGGATAAAAAGTTTGTATGCTCTGTCGTACTTTGTCTTCTAGTTAATAAAAAAGTGAAACGGTTGAGTTTCTCCTAACGATTCAACAAAAAAAAAATTTTCATATACTTGCGTTTGTCTCGATAAAGTCCATACTTATACCCAGCGTAAGCAGGGTATATTAGTTTTGAGCGAATCTTGTAACAGCTAGCACTAAGCTCCACAGATATAGACATATCTATTTATTGCACTGTGCGACATTTTTTCGGTGATTGTTTTGGGGGTGAGATTTGATAGTGCATCAAATCCCACCCCCCAAAATGTGTCTCGCACAGTGTTATTGATCAGGATCAAAAACTGAATCAATTAAGAGACGTCTGTCCGCCTGTGTTCGGATCTCCTTCGAGTTGGCTAGACCAATCGCGTCGAAATTTGGCACACAGGTATATCGGCATTCAAATATGACCTCAAGTGCAAATGGGAGACATTCGCTTACTGCCACGCCCACAAATTGAGATTTTTTACAACTTCCGAGGTAAAAAACGTAAGAAGCCAATGACAGGACGCTGGGTATATTGAAGTCGGGCTTGACCGACCTTAGCTTTCTACTTGTCAAAAATCGTCGCGAAAATGTTTCAATATTTCGAGAAAAACACATTGCCTATTTTTGGGATTTTGTAAGTTTTGGTACTTATAAAACTGTTTTTATTTAAACTCGCATTCGTTTAATACGAAATAAAAATGTATCAAATGGAATTTATTCAGGTAACATTAATGCGCTATTTGCCATGAATATAGATATTTTTGTTTTCTTGTCCGGTACCGGGAATCTTTGGTCATGATATGACTCCTTTTTGTACAAATCTTTGTGTTGATCTTCTAAATGCCTTTTTAAATTCGCGATATAATTTCCAACGAATGTTTTACTGCGTATTTTGCAGTCCGAAACGTTTTTTTTCAACGTGGTGATTGAAAAATGTCGCGGAAAGCTATCACGTTTACGACCCATTTTTTATTTATTTTTTTTCTTTGATTTACAATTTATTTGCAATCTATTAAATCTAAGTATAATAATAGGCAAATGTGATAAGAAGCGTAAAATTAATATAGATTAGTCTTCATTAAGGCTTATACAATACTTATTTATGTTTTCTTAACAATATTACATATTATTTTCTATAAGGTAAGTCTAAAAAATGGAATTTTTTCAGCCGCTTAATTTCTTCACTATCATCTAACAGGTTTATGGCTAGTATATTGGTATGGTTGCTTAATCTGTCTAGGTACCTTGAGCTGTTATAATTTACTTCTTCTTTGACTGTTGGAACTAGTAAGTCTCTATGAATTACCTTATTGGTCACAAACCAGGAAGCTTTGCATATCATTCTAAGTGTTTTCGATTGATATCGTTGGAGAATTTCTAGGTTTGAATTGCTGGCTGTTCCCCATAGTTGGATTCCGTACGTCCATATAGGCTTGAGTATTGCTTTGTACAATAGGACTTTGTTTTCCAAGCTAAGTGATGACTTGGGACCCATTTTTGTGCGTTTAAAAGTGAAGAATAAGTATATCAATCGATTTTTGACATATTGTACGGGTCTCAAGATACAAATTGCACACTCAACACAAACCAGTATGCCATGAACATTGTTAAAGTAGTTTTAGCACGTCCTTATTTATTTCAGACTATCCATCTCTTTAACATCGCCCAATGAGTTTTATTTTTAAGGAATATTATAAAACTCAGAAAATTGTTAAGTTTTATTTTTCGCGTAAGAAAATAAAATTCAAAAAATTATCTTTATTGTTGAATGCAAAAATAAAAATCAAAAGTAAATTTTATTTTTTTAAATTTTAAATAAAACTCGAAAATAATCATTTAGTATTGAGTTTTAAGTAAATCTCATCAAATAATCCTTAAAAGCCGAGTTTTAAAATAAAACTTATAATGATTACGGTCCCTGGATATTTCTCATTTTTTCCGACTTTAAGAAAAATTCGCTTATAAGTCTTAATGTTGCTATTCCTGGGGACAGCTCACTTTTTTATGACTATACGTACCTCTTCACAGAGTGCAAGCATCCGCCGTGTGCTTTCAAGAGACTGAAAAAGATGATTTAAGAATTAGACAAAGTATATATTGAAAATGCTAAGTAAAAATTTTTAATAGGTCTAGTTGCGATATTAGAAGCACTCTTTCGAAAAACCGCATAGTTTTTACCCAAAATATGTCATCCTCCAGGTTTTTCAGTACTAAGAAAAGAAAGGAACTACCGAATCCCATTGGGAGAGAGAGTTTAACTGTGTGCACACGTGTTATTTGAAGCTCCGCAAAATTTCGTAAAATTTCGAGTTATTTCAAAGTTTGAATAATAAAAATACACAAAAGCTGATCTAAATACGTTGCCAAATCGGTGAAACAAAATTTATTAGTGTGAAATCAGCTTTGTCGATTTAAAACACATAATTAACTTTGCTAATTCTGTCCAAAGTGAAGACTTAAATTTTTCATTCTACTTTGAACTAATTTTCGCGTGCAATTTGTACAACAACAATTGATCTGCATAATTAAGAGATAGTTATGTATAACGCTTCAATGTCAACACCAAAAAATCGACTCTTAAATGCTGCTCTTAACGATCCAGAAAGGAGTTCTGGTCGACTGAGTGATTATGGATCAACACCGAAGTTACTGCGATTACTTGATCAGCGCTTCCAGCAGCAAAACAATATTATTTCTAAACAACTAGAAACATCGGAGAATAAAATACTCGGGCTTTTTGAGGCTAAGCTGAACGAAATTCGAAGCGAGTTTGCCGCAATAAATGTACGTATCTCTTCGCTTGAAGAAAAAAATACCGACATAAGCTCCTTGAATGTGGAAGTCAACATCTTACGGGAAAAAGTTGCGAAACTCGAAAACGCTACAGTGTCATGTGACCTTCGTCTACATGGCATACCTCGACAAGAAGGAGAGGACTTGCGTGCCATTTTTTCACAGTTTTGCGATACCATAAACGTACCTCCACCGAATATTTCTAATATCTTTCGCATCCCTAGCAGAGCTCCACAGAGAGTTGATCCAGATATCATCGTTTCTCTTAATTCATCGTATGAGCGTAATAAAATACTAACCAACATTGCTGCCTATCGACGAAATCAAAAAGAGTCTCTTCGTTTAAATGTTCTTGGCATGCAGTCCGATGCTATTTTCTACGTGAACGAGAGCCTAACCAGTGATTCTCACAAAATTCTAAAATACGCCATTCAGCTAAAAAAACAAAATTTAATTTTTGGAACGTACAGCCGTCGTGGCTTGATATATGTGAAAATCTCTTCGACGTCTGAAGCAAGGTGCATTCACTCCGTTGCTTCTCTTAATGCTCTGGTTACATCTGGGAATGGTTCCACTACTACACCTGCGGACGCAGTTCTTTTTCGTCACCAACATCAACAATAGCTTAGTTCATAAGTTTTTGTGGATGAATAGTCAGCGTTTCTCTGTTTTCACATTAATGTACTCTATATTCCGCACTATGCATATTTGTATGTTACCTTATTTTAAATGCCAATGTAAATTCTACCTTATTATCTTCAGTTCAAGTTCTTGCAATACTTATTCTCGCAATTGTAATTTCGATTTTGAAAATGTTTTTAGTATGCTTTCATTATACATTTATATTAGTTATGTGCTTTTTGGATCCAACTTTACGATTAATAGTTATGATGAATATTCTTGGAGATTGTGAGGAGAGTTCTACAGGCGACCTACGCACTATGATCAAAATTCTATCCGCTCAAAAGGCAGGATTAAAAATCTGCCACATAAATGCCCAAAGCCTACCTAAAAAAATTGATGAATTCAGAAGAATTTTTGTTTCATCCAGCGTAGACATCATATGTGTATCGGAAACGTGGTTTTTACCAACTATGAATGATAGTGTGGCGACTGTAAATGGTTACAAACTATACAGGGCTGATAGACAGACCCATGCTGGAGGCGTTGCCATATATATCAAAGTTGGCATTCCATCTAAACTGCTATTTAAAACTTCTTGTCCCGGTTCATGGGAATTCATTCTCATAGAGATTAAAAATCATAATCACAAACTTCTTGTCGGTTGTGTGTATAGACCCAATCGTCAGATCGATCCAACTCCTCTCTTAGAACAGTTAGAAAGTTTAACTTTGTCATACTCCAATATAATTCTCGCTGGTGATTTCAATAGTAATATTTTAACTGAACACAGCTTAACTGATAGTATGCTATCATTAGGGCTACATTCTACTAATGTGACAACCCCAACGCATTTTACACTGACGAACAACTCCCTTCTGGACTTATTTTTTATCGATGATAGGAAAAAGAAACTATTTTATGATCAGCTATCTGCAATAAATTTTTCGAAACACGATCTCATATTTCTTACATACGACTTTCCACTTTGCCCAAATACTAAGCCATATAGCTATAGGGATTTCAAGCATATTAATTACGTCACATTAGAGTACAGAGTTAACAGTATATCATGGGATCAAATTAAGTATACGAGCGCTATCGATGACCAACTAGCTTTCTTTGAATCCAATATTAGCAGCCTATATGATGAATTTGTGCCCATAAAGTATGTGCACTCTAAAAACTCTGACCAACCGTGGTTTAATAACTCTATAAAATCCCTTTGTATACAACGCGATATAGCTTATAGACGATGGAAACGGTATAAAACACCACAATTGTCACAGCTGTACAGAAAGCTTAGAAATAAAGTAACTGTCTTGATTAGGTCCACTAAAAACACATATTACGAAAACAAATACAATGCCGCTATAAACAGCAAGCAGATTTGGAAAGAGGTCCGAAAAGTTGGTCTCTGCAGTAAATCTGTCCAACATTTAGATAGATCTGATTATAATTTAGATGCAATTAACGACAATTTTGTTAATTTTTCAACTCCTCTTTATAGTGGTAATTTCGATGTTTCCTAACTTAAATCACCCAACTGCAGCTCTTATTTTTCGTTTCATGGTGTTGATCAGTACGAAATTCTCGAGAGTTTTCTGTCAATAAAGTCAAATGCTGTTGGTCCTGATAATATAAATCCGATATTTCTGAAAGCCCTACTTCCGCGATTACTCCCAATTATCACCTATATCTTTAACAATATTTTGACTATGTCTATTTTCCCAACTAGCTGGAAGAGTGCTAAGGTTATACCCATACCGAAGACAAATGGCGACCTGCGACCTATATCGATTCTTCCATACACATCAAAAGTTTTCGAAAAACTAATGTTTAACCCTTCTGCATTCTTTCAAAAAAGTAACACTTTTTGTCTTTTGGGTCAAAATGACCCAAGATAATAAAAATAATTTTTTTTTTTTTAAATAAATGTTATTTTATTTTTTTTTTATAAATTTAAGGTTTTTTGTTTCATATTTATAAAGATAAATATTACATTAAGTTATTTAAGACTTATTTCCACAATCTAGGCAGCCAATAGCCTTAGTACTATGTTCCTTGCAAACATATTTTCGGCATTTTTCGCAAATAGTTGAATATTTATTTGAATTTTTATCATGGGGACAAAAGAAACAGCGCTGCCTTTTTCCTGAAGGCTCGATGAAAGACACACGGCTGGCATTCTTACTTGTGGAAGGAGATTCCGAATCGGATGCCATTTCAAGGGCACGTTCTGACCTTTGTCTTGTGTTTTGATTTCCTTATACAACATTCTTGGCCGATTTTCCGTAAGGTAGTCTTTGCCGTCGCAAAATATGTGGTCTTATCAACTGATTTCCTAGATCCGCAAGGTAAAATCGGCGTCTGAACATTTAGTTGCTGTTCCAAGAAGGGTTAATTTCAGTCCATATAATATAGGAATTCATCATTCTGTCGGCCAACTAAAATGTCAATGGGGTCAAAATGACCCAAAAACGCTTCATGTGTTTGAAAAACCTATATATGCTTCCATGTACAACAAAAGTAAATTTATTTTATTGTTTTTTAAAGATATCCCATCTATTTGATATTTTTATGGATAAAATAAAACATTACATCAATACAGAAAGTTTAAGTCGGTCATTCAACGAAATTGAATTTGAAATTGGGTCATTTTGACCCAAAGAGTGCAGAAGGGTTAAGCAAATTAATAATCATCTATTGAACAATTCACTCCTTACAGATCGCCAATCTGGTTTCAGAAAGTTTCGAAGCTGTACTACCACGTTGATAGATGTCATTGAAGATCTAAGGCAGGCTGTCGATGATAATCACATATCGTTCTTGACCTTACTGGATCACACAAAAGCTTTTGACACAGTCGATCATAGTATTTTGTGTGCCAAGCTAACCAGGTGCTTCATGTTCTCCCCATCTGCTAAGGCTCTGGTTGAATCATATTTGACAAATCGAAATCAAACGGTGTATATTGATGGTCAATACTCCCAACCTTTAAAGATCATGAGAGGGGTACCACAGGGATCAATCTTAGGGCCTCTGCTCTTCAATCTATATATAAATGACCTCCCCGAACAGATAAGCTTCTGCAAAGTTAGTATATATGCGGATGATGTACAGCTTTATACAAGCTGCAAAAAAGATTCAACTACAGAATGTGTAGCGCATATAAACGAGGAACTGTCCATAATTAACCACTGGGCTAATATAAACCGCCTTTGCTTAAATCCCTCGAAATCAAAATGTATTGTAATTAGCAAAAAACACTTCGACACTTCGCTCATTTCTAGCTTGCATCTTAACGGTGAATCTATTGAATATGTAAAGCAGGCAAAAAATCTTGGTTTAATTTTTAATACGACTCTAAACTGGAATAACCACGTATCGGTTACTATAGGCAAAGTGTATGGTATGCTCCGCACACTTTGGACTACCCAAGCCTATACTCCCACAAAAATTCGCTTGCTTCTTTGTAAAACCACTTTAATGCCAACTCTGTTATATGCTTGCGAAATTTTTGCAAATTGTGATTCCAGACACAAACAGAAGTTGAATGTTGTATTCAACAATATTGCTCGCTATGTATATAACCGCAAACCCTCCGACCATATATCCCAATATAGTCACATCATTTACGGTATGGCTTTTAATGATTTTCTAAAACTTAGAGTTCTCGTTCTTCTACACAAAATTATTTATGCCAAGACTCCCGAAAACATTTATGCTTCCTTGAAATTCACCAGAACAAACAGAAAAAATGACATTGTGCCGATTAGATATAAATCGTTGATATCTGAAAGACAATTTTTAATTCACGCAGTTCGCCTTTGGAACTCAGTGCCTCATCAACTTCAAAAGATAATAAACAAAAAAGAATTCAAAAAGCATATAACCTTACTTTTTCAAAATTGAAATTTCAAACTTGTTATGTACACTACGTTACTTAGGTATTAAACTATGAATTGTTCACGGAATATAACTTTTCTGTAAGCTCTCTCATAAGTCAATTTTGTCATCCAGTAACTAGCACTAACTATAAGATTTTTATCTTGCTGTGCTAGGGCGATTAAATCTAAAATACAAATACAAATCCCGAATAGTACGGGAGCCCAAGAGGGGATTTTTGCATTTACTCGAGCGTGTCAGAAAATATTATGGGAAGATAGCTTGCACCCTGTTATATGGGCCCATCATATATGAGCGCTTAATATTGGGGTGTACGTTGAGGGCAGCCCGTCAGATAAGTAAAAAAAAATCGATCCTCTGAAAAACTCGAGCGCGTCAGATAAAGAGGAGGTAGGTAGACGTTAAAAAGTGTATATTTCAATTATCTGACAACTTAAGCGTGGCATGGGGAAACCGGTGGGTACCAAAGTTGCAAAAAACAAAAAAACGTCAAGCTAAAATACTCAAAAGCGATTGGTGTTTGTTTTATTTTGAAGGAAATCCTTGAAAGATAACGAAAAACCTATAATCTGACGTTTTTCGTGGGGCAAAGTAGAAAAAAATGGCACATTTAATAGCAATAGCTTTGGCTAGGTTGTAGTGCTTTCAAATGATTTTGTGAATTTAAAAATAAGCGTTCCTTGTCAATAAAGAGCTTTTAAAACTGAAAAACTGTGAATCACGAATCCTTTTGGATTGCTTTTTCTTCTCTCTTTCTCTCTCTCCATATAAATATATAATCTTATTATAAAAAGAAACGAAAGAAAAATTTGGTCACTTAAATTGTCAGATTATCAATACGCCTTCATGTAATTGTCAGATTATCATTAAGGGCGACTAAGATACCAAGCTGATCCCTCTGCATAAAAATCTGACGCGCTCGAATATCTCGAGGTCACCGATTTTTTTTTTTTTTTTACATTTTCAAAAATCACTCCTGAGCTTTGGCCACCTCCAAAACGTCAGTCATACGTTTATGCGTATGCCTGATTTGCACATAAAAATATTGCAGATAGCAAATTTCCCCACATAAAGGCTGAGTTGAATTCTTATTTGCAAATAAGTAAGTCGCGAATATAAGTCGTGAATAACGAAGCTATTTGCAAATAAAGCTCTATGTGTTGCCACTTATTCTCGACGATTTTCCAATTTTTTTCGATATGGTAGAACTAACGCATGCAAAACATAGGCTTCCGACAAATGCATATGCTGCCACGCAATTGTATTTTTTAGTCAGGCAGCACTGAAAAGTTGCACTATTTGCGTATTTGAACTGCCGTATAAAAATTGAGTTTACCATTTGCGAATTATTTTTATTTGCGTATAGCTGACGGATAAACGTAGTATATGTCTGACGCGCTCGAGTATTGCAATGAATCTATTTTTGACCATTCTTACATGCTCTCATCCCCATTAAAATGGAAAAGTTTACAAAAATGGGACTCATACAGCTTCGCAAATTGTGGGAAATGAGAAATTTGTCACACTACTGTCAAAATTTGTATGAAAATTTACGATGGGAAAAGTTGCGAAGGCACGAATAATCCTGACGCTGAAAACTTTAGCTACTTTTCTGTTTTCAGCTACAGTTTTTAATTTTTTTTCAAAAAATTAAAAAAAAGATTGTATAGATAAAAAAAACTATTGTTTTATTGCTTAAAGAAATTATATAACAAGTTATAATGCTTTTTTTATTCTAAGTTGCAATTTTAAATCCTTGTTATATTGGGTCGGAGAAGACTTCTTTTATCCACACAAATAGTCCTAAAAAGCAGAAGACTATGTCTTCTTTAATCCAATGATATCACTGTGCTAGTTTTTAGGACGAAAACTTTTGTTCATCGTGCAAACCGGCGAAGTTGGGTCCGGCTGACTCCCCTGAGTACAACAGTACCAAGCACTTGGCTAGGTTAGGTTAGCGAATTATTCACCACTTTTCAACAGCATTTCACTGTTAATTTTAAAGCTGTAATTTTATAATTTTAAAGCTATAATTTTATAATTCAATTGTAAAGGCTTTGGCCCCTTTTTGTAAGTTGGTTTACTATAGCAGACTGTAACATAAGTATTATTTAACTCAATTTACTCAATCAAATGCACTTGCTGTTGTTTTTTTTTTTGTTCAATTGTTAAAAAAATTTCATCGTTCCCCTAAATGTATGCTATAAATTTAATTCAAGTCATTACATTCAAATGTTATAGCCAGGGCTCGGATTTTGTTAACTTTTACAAATTCAAAGAGCCCAATAATATCCGGTTTGAGATATTGGCTCTAGATTGCGAAATATTTTCCATTTTGGGCCACCTTCATCATTATCGATTTTTAAATCGCATCTTTTTAATTATAATGGCTACAAGCAATATTCTCACATTAATTTATTGTAGATAGACCTATAATAAATTGAAGTCAAGATATACCAATCAAATGGAACATCCTAAAATAGACTGGCCTTTGACCTGTCCAAACCCTACCGGTTAAATTATGGCAGTTCGCTCCATCGAATTCGTTTTGCCGGCGGTCGGTAATAAACGGGTTGGTTTAAGGGTATTCTGTAAATTGCATTTTCATCAACTTAGGAAAAATATTTTTTTCATCTTTCACAAAGCAGTGAAAAATATGTTAAGTTACCTTTTTGCTCTACTTATATTTTTAAAGAAACTGCTGCTGTGAAAAAAAAAAAAACAAAATGAAAATAAAATAAATTTTTAAAGTAGGAAATAAATAAAAAATATTTAAGAAATTGTTTCTTTTTCTAATTTGACTAGTCTAAAGCCAGTAAAAATTGTGAAAATTGACCCAGAAAGAACCGACCTACGGTTAGCCGTTTTGCGGACTTATCCCTCTCCAATGCCAGGCCTATGTTAAAAAGGTCAGTTGAATACATTACAAGTGGAATTAGGAACGGACTAGTAGTGGTAGCATGAGGGACTGACCGAAGGCTACATTTGGGTTAGTCCATATTTCTGCAGGGAAGAGCATTTGACTGAGTAAACTGAGTTAAATGATTTTTATGTTTCAGTCTGGTATAGCTAACCAACCTTAAGAAAGCCGCCAAAGCTTTTCAAATTGATAAAATATAGCATTAAAATTTACAGCGAAATGCTGGCGAAAAATGTTGATTATTTGGCATACTCGAGCTAACCTTGCCAAGTGTTTGGTACTGTTGTACTCGGGGGAGTCAGCCCGACCCAACTACGCCGGTTCGCACCATAAACCTTTTTTTGACTAACACAGTATACTTAATGACTGATTTGAAAACTATGTTTTCACGTTTGAGTTTTAGATCATCACGTTGGGTGTAGGGTGAGCTTATCGATATTGCCAGCAGTTCTTAGTGCGGATGTTAAAAAGTTTAAATGCAGAAATAAGTTCAGAGGTAAATAAATTGGGTCGATCGGTATTGAAGTTGCGTCAGCGAATTTATTTGGAAAAGGAAATGTTAGCAAAAAGAAAGATTTAGAAAAACAAATATGTTGTAATTGGGTATAAAATATTGTTGGTGCTAACTCTCCTTTCTAAATTTAATTTTCCCAATAATTTCAAATAAGCAAATATTGGTTAGTCTAGGGGGATTGATTGGAACTTCGATTTGTCCTGAGTTTTGAGAGTTACAAATAGTTTGTAAATTGATCGAAGTTTGATAATTGCTATTTGCATTTCAAGTTAACTTGCCGCTAGTGCGCGGAGTTTCGGGTTCCACAACTACTATTTTTTCGGTGCGTTTGAAAAAAATTTCAATACAGCAATGGACGTGATAACTTATCAAAGTATTGCGGAGATTGACCTCCGATTATGTGGCGTTCTCGTATGGTTGAGATTATTTAAGTGTTCTTAATTTGGAGTTCGTTAAGGACTTATATTGACAAAAAAAATTGATGTGCAAAATTTCGAAAGGAGCTGGCAGCATTTATGACGGGATCGTCTGAAGAGGTGAAGCCTGTATATTACTGAAAGTTTTTTTGTCGATTTTATGGAACTCTTATGCAGTTTAATAAGAATTATTCCGAAAAAAAATCGTTGTGTCTTGTTTATGCAAACGAAACCATTGTTGTGACTAAATACTCGACTCAAGAGCATTCGGCATAATTCCATATGGGTACCATAAAACCAAGCAATTTATCCAAGACCGTCTTAAACAACATTAAATGCATGACGACCAATTTTGGCCAAAGACGAAACAACAACAGAAACCATAACTGACTTCGTAAGCGAATTTCCGAATGCAAGGAAAATCGAGAAGAACAACAATTGTAACACCTGTTTTGGCATGAAGTGGCAGTTGGCAGAGAACAACAACAACAACATCAAAACGATGGCACGCGCAGGTCAGGATAGAACTTACGCAATAGTTATAGAAATTTATGCAAAATCGGCTAGCATCGCTTTGGAAATCGATAATGCAGCATCGACATTTTCTTTCAATAAAAGCGGAAAAACGAGACTTGGAAGGGAGTCTTTTGTGTTGAACAGTTTGCGAGGTCTCAACTCTAAGCGCACGTACTCACCAGTGGCAAAGGCGATAATAGCGAGGATCTTAGTGTTTCAAAATGTAGGGACTTCGGGAAGTTAATCAATTAATTGCTAGCAGTTATTGGTGTAAAGGTAATATATTATGAATAGATAATAAGGACTTTAACTTAATTAACGATTGAAAATAATTTTTTTTTGTGTCTTTTCTCTTTATTTATTCACACTCAAGTATTTAGACGGTGTACTCAATTGGGAAAACATCGAAATTACCTTAAAATTGGCGCAGCCTGTATTTGACTGACTTTCAGTTGGATAACGAACCAAGGCTCAAAACTTTTAACAAGAGTGATCTTTTAAGATTTTTGCAGGACAACGTGCGAAAATACGAGTTCAGTTGAAAGCGGAGCCTTTTCTGGTTCGAAATGTCTGTTTTTCATTTACCGTTGTAGTTGAACTCAATTTGTAAGTCGAACAGCAAAGACGGTTAAGGTTGCATGGAAAAAGTCAATTTTAACAAGTAACGTTTTTAACTTCCTTTCAGGTTTAAAAAATCAACTGCATTAACAACAGCTCGTATTCATAACATCTACCGTCTCAGATGCGAAAAAAAATTAAAAAAAGTTTGATTAAAAGATTTTGTTGAAAAATTCACAAATTAATACCTTGAGAAATTTAAATAATTATAACAAAATCAACAGTAACAGAGCACGAAAATCAAATAAAGAAGAACCAACATACAGCAGCCAACTATAAAAATGGTGAGTACAAAAAATTGAAAACAATATTTTTTCACAGAGTCCTTTTTGTTTTGAAAGGTATTATATGCGGACTTGTGCCGTATTCATATTTAACATATCGGAAAGTAAAAATTTTGAAGCAACAGCTCAAGCAAATTCTAATTTAAAATCAAATCACCCTAAAGCCAAAAGTAACGATAGCACATAAACTAAAGGCAATAGTAACGATGGCACATAAACTACAAACTGAAGGTCGTTACCCTAGTGCCATGTTTTTCTGACCAAGGCCACCCAGAATTAAAAGAGAAGTAGAAAAATTTAACACAGGTTTAGATTAACTAAAAAGCATATCACAAAATAAGGATACGCAGGATACAATAAAATGTGTAAAACAAAGGCTTTCAAGATCAGCTTACATAAAGCCCAGCCAGAACAGTTTTAACAGTACAAATGAACTAAGGGACTTTTTAAAGCAACATTCCTTAAAACACAGTTTAGAAACAATAAGATTTGAAATTGAAAGCGCTGCGGAATTTGCACATGAAATAGCGTCAAAATTTGAAGAAAGGATAGTCCTTGCTAAAAGAGGCCGAAAAATTCAAAAGGTAGTCATGGAATGCATCAGCACTTAGCGAGCACCAAAACTGGCTAAAAATAAGTTTATTTGCGGAGTAAATCAGCAGTGTATGCAACTTCGTCTACAAGGCCATGGGATAAGCCTATCTCATTTTTGGTTAAAATAGCAGAAGACTCAGAAACCCTTTATTTAGAAAAAAAAGATATATCAAGTTTTTAATATTCCTCAAACAATTATTTGCTCTCTTTGTAATGTGGCAGGCAATACACGAGATATTTTCCAGCAGAGGAGAAAACCTCCTTTTTGCACTATTTGCCTAGAATATGGCCATGAGCAGAATGCGAATGGCGGCAAAAATATAACAGAGCCAGGCTTTGACCTATGTAAGGATATATATGTTGAAATTAAAACACATCCAATTTCTTTAGATATTTTTTTAGATCTTTATTTTTACCGTTTCGGTCGTTGTTCGGTTGTTATATTGTTCAGTATCGTTCCGTTGTAATATCACAACGGACTTAAAAAATCCAATAATGTTAAGACTTCAACTTAGAATTATGCTTAAAATTACTTAAAACCAGCTTCGCTGACGCGAGCTCTGCTGCAGTCGCTGCACTCTCCCACTACTGTCTTCTCGCTGCGATTTCTGCCGACGTCTTCGTCCTTGCAACTTTTCCGCAATCGCTTCGGACTTGCGTTCCAACTCTTCGTTTCCTTGCTTGAATGCATTATTTGGCTTGCACTCAACTGCACTCAACAACTTTAATTTGTTGGTGTTTGTTGTTGCCTTATTGCATTCTTTATTCAGTAAATGCTTCAATTTAAGCTTTTTTGCCTCATATTCCGATACTATCATAAAAACTCCATATAAAAAAATAAGACATTTTTGATTAGATCTAAATTACGTGCTAAATAACAAGCGAAAAAGAAGGGTGCGCTAAAATTCGCTCGCAAACGATTAAAACTACGATATTTCTAACATTCGCTTATTTTGTGATTGCATTTTACATTGAGTAATACGTCAGCAAACGAGTACTCGCGAAAACATTGACTTCGCACGTCCTTTGACATCAACCGTGTTTTTGTACGTTCGCAGTGTGTATTGATAAACTCAGAAATTGCAACCATGCCGCGATAAATTGTAAGAAAGAACGTATTTTAGTTGTTCTCCGCACCCTGCGAAAAAAAACTAGTTACAATAAAAAAGGGCCAATGCGCCAGCAGGTAAACAACTCAAATTTCGGCACTAAATAGCCAAGTGTGACAGCCCTTTTATATTGACACAGCTGATTCACATTTGCAAAGGAAAAACAAAAAAACATTTAAAGTTGGAATTATAAGCCTTACACGTTACGCGTTAAACAGAAAAAGTGGGATTATATAGCCAAAATGCAGGTAATTATCTATGCTCTAGAATGCGAATTCGTTTCAAATCGAAATTGGTTTGAAAATTAGGGTGACCAAGCGTCCTTTTTTTAAAGGACATGTCCTTTTTTTTGGCGATTTGGGGAAAGTAATTAATCGGGTTGAATTGAGCTTTTTGGGGTCTACAGAAGGATGCTTAGAATCGTTTTTCAGGACTCGCCAAGGCGTGAAATGGGTTTCTTCTAAATAAAAATGAAATTTTTTTGAAAAAGCCAAAAAAAATTAACTTCTGTTTAAATGAAAATCCGAGTATGCAGATCTTAAGTCCAATCAATTCTTAGCAAATAAAAAATAATGGCCATTTACCTTTTATTTTGACAAAGCTATGCTAATTTAAAATTTTTACTCACCTGTGTGCGCGCGATTTGCCACTATGAACTTAGCTTTCGTAGTGCAACAATCAAAAGCTCATAGTTTTTCTATATTTTTAATGCAACAAGAATTTATTTATATTAATTACTTGAGAAGTAAATCAAAAATAATATTTAGAAATTTACTTTTTCTCCGTATTTCGAAAAGATTTTCTTAGGTGGTGTTTGACTATTTGAAGAATATACTACGCCCTTATAAGAACATAAGGATACGTGTTTTCATTGAATATGGAAAAGATTTGTCGAAGGGGACGGTGAGTTTTGGTTTTCGATTTATGGTGTCCTTTATATAACCGAAGGCAATTTGGTCACCCTATTGAAAAGGAATAATTCTGATTTACAATGAGTGATTAGAAAGAAATGAATAAGTTAGGGATGGGCAAAAACATCGATATATCGAAACATCGATGTTTTAAAAACAATATATCGCAAATTTTTACTGATATTTGTCGACGATATATCGTACATCGATGCTTTTTTTCTGATATCGAAAACGATAGTTTTCCAACATAAAAAATATTAAAATCGTGAAGGACATGTTGTTTTTCGTACTAAGGCAAAGTTGGGACGTTCGGCTTCACATGCAAAACAACAACAACGAATCTCTCGTATTGTATATGTTACGTCATCGGCGTGAAGTGGCGCTATCTTGCTCTATTTATCTCTTTGCAAGGACATAGATTAAAGGATTTTAACAGTCTTTTCATCAATTCGCGCCTAATTGCTAGTCACGTCATAGTTTAAAGGCCTCTTAACTGATTGGTTCTTGTATATCGATATATCGAAACAATGATATTTCCCCACCGATAGTATCTTTGAAATTTTTATATTTCTTAAAAACATCGATATGATATAAGTATATTTTATGAATAGAATAAAATCGAGAAAAATGTTTAATATTTTTATATTTGAAAATTTGGTTATTGCTCTTTCGAGACAGTTGCGTATGCGCTCCCTTTAAAGCTTCGTGACTTCACGACAATTTCTGGCAAAACCGAACTAGTCAGGAAATTTGATTTCGCAAATTAGTTTTGCCTTTCAAGGGATTGTGGTCTGTTGCTATGAAGGTGAGTCGTGAATATCTCGTGACCACTTTCGTATAAGCTTCCTGGTTGTCTTGCGATTTTGTGGCTTGGGTATAAGTTCTGGTAACTACATTTGTAGTCGCTTCTGTGGAATTCTACTCAATGAATCTGCATTGGCATTGTCCTTGCCAGGTTTTTACGTAATTTCGATAAATTTCCTGCCCAACAAATATAATCTGAATAGCCTAGTTCCCCATGCAATAGCTAGGAATTCTCTTTCTATTGTGGACTAGCGGAACTCGGTCTCGCTTATCCTTAATTGACAAAATACAATATAATAAAACCCGTGTTCCCCTCCCAACTGGGGCCAGATGTTTCCTTCAGCGCCAGCATTGCCATCTGTCGTAAAAAAAATGGTTGCGAAAGTCGACATAGCGCAACACCGATGGATTTGTACGGCCTCTCTCGGGCAATCTAGAGGGGTGTGGAACTTCACAGTTTATTAATAGTGCGCACATTTTCCTAACAATTTAAACTCATGAGCGGCATGAAGGATTTTACGACAACAGTGAACAGGAACTACAATGATACTGTCCGTTGCTTAACGTTATCTTCTCCCTTTATCTGTCGCTCACCAATACTTGGTGAAATCCGAAGGCCAGATCTAGAGTGGAAAAGTACGTCTATAATCGTTGTTTCAAATTTTTCAACATATCTATTAATGTTCTAAGAACGAAGTTTTCATGTATTGTAGCAATATCAAAGGCTGTGGATATTGTATTAAAATATGGAACTCTTGTGGTGTCAAAGAAGAAAATGAGAAACCATCAAGGAAGTCGAGAATATGTCTAGTATTAATATGGTGATAAAACGAAGTATCCTCCCTTCCCCCCATTTCTAGGTAAGGTGAGGCATTTTGAGATAGATACGTTTTGATTCGTCCGTCCATATCAATCCTCCTCACTAAAATTAATTAAATTTCACACCACTCACTTCTCTTGTTTGAACACATACAACGTTTTCTTAACTTTGATTTGCTTTGATTTATTTGTTGATATCATAAAAGCATGTCCTCACTATAGCCCAAATTAACTAATTTCGGTGTTTTCGTAATTTCAACCTCAAACCCGTCCACATAGTCGTAATTTCGTTTTGCGTTTGCTTTCCGTTTGCAGGATTTCAAATAAACGACATTATAGTCAGAGTTCCAGGCATACATTTACATAGGATTCAAGCAAAATGTACTTAAAATCAGGGTTGTATCCGATTTCATGCTAACTTGGTGAGTCATTTCGTTGAAATGACGATAGTAAGGTTATTTCATTTGACAGATTTCAGTATGGCGAAATGACGCAACTACTCCTTAATTTCAAGCGAAATTACGAAAACGATGAAATTATTTAAATTGGGCTATAAGGAGGACATGCTATAACCCAAAAGACAGAAATTGTCTTAATTGAAATTGGGCCAGTAAGAAAATTGATTTTAAATGTAGATTTAAAGAGGTAGATTTAAAGCTAATGTAGCTATTGTATGCTTAACACGCTAGCGCAAAAGGCAGAAAAAAGAATTGTAAGATAGTATGAACAAGATTAAGGATAAAAAGCTAAAAATTAACAATACCATATTTATATGGAGTATTAATATTCAAATTGATTGTTAAGAGAGTTTGTGGCATATTTTATGAATAAAATTTTGTTGCTTACAAACGGCAGGTTTGAGGACAGAGTGCTCTAAAGGCGAATCACAAAAACTAAAAAGTGACGATCAGAGGTTAATGAGAAATGCCTAATAGGTATTAATTTGTTGTCCTTTTTGGACAAAGTGAATCTCAGTTTAGCGTACAAATATGCAGGGCTTTTATCATTAAAGCTTTTTGAAGAGGATTAACGAGCGTAGTCGAAAAAGGTGTGCAAAGGATATACCATAGATGCGGTGCCTAAGGCGCGATAGGTGGTTGAATCGCCGACGCTTGAAAATATGACGTGTAATGTTATTAAATAGCACATTTAGTTTTCTTTTGCTTACATGATCGCAATTAGAAAATATTTCACAGCCATACAGAAGACTTGGGAGTAATATTGCCTTAGCTAATATAAACCTAATTTTGATTGGCGTATATTGTTGTGAAACCCAAAGCAAAGACAAGCATGCTTAAAACTTTTCCAACGACCTTAGCTATGTGGTTATTTCAAGTTAGTGAGCGGTTAAAAGTCAGACCAAGATTTTTGTCAGTCTCAATAAAGTAAAATATTTTCTGATTATGTTTCATTGGAGGCACTAGATCAACGTCAATGCGCTTCTTACTAATAATCAGGCATTTTGATTTCGAAGGATTAATGCTAAAGGCTGGTCCCCAGTTCCCCAAGGAATGAAAAACTCCATATAAAAAAAAGCCAAAGAAATGCTTAAGAAATATTTCTTCAAGAAATTTTCTGCATGCAGTCCCCAGTTCGGCAAAAAAGTAGTACATATTTTAATAGGTTTTTTTGACATAAAATGTGCACGGTAGCCCAGGCTATCAGCAGAAATAATTGCAAATGAATTGTTTCTTGGAGAAATTTTGACAAGTGATGTAGGTCAGTTGTGATTGTATAGAAATAGTGCATTCATTTTTCGGGTTTTTTCAGAAAAACATGGAGAAAAACGCCAAAAAACCAAGAACTCCATATCATTTCTAAAATAAAGAGTAAATGCAATATATTTACACACGTTACATTGCAAACAATAACTTCTTAATGCTTACATGTTGTTATCCATTTTCCTTTTTGGTTTTTCCTTTGTTTTATACGTATGCGCGCGCTTTTTATTCTGAACGTTTATAATCGCGCCTTTTTAATTTCTGTGTTTCGTTTCACTTTTTGACACATGTCACATATGACATATTGCCTCTGTTGCACTAAAAATTTCTGTAGTACTACAATTTTTCCTCGGAGAAATAAATAGAACATTTCTGCTGACATTCCTTACCGAACTGGAGACCAGCCTTAAAGCTGTTCCGAGCTGCCCATGAATGAATGTAAAGGTCAGAATTTAGTTTATTCGCACAGATGGGAAGCGAGCTTAGATTGCTGCTTATATAAAGCTGTATATCGTCAGCATATAAGTGAACTTTGCAAAAACGAAGATAATGTGGAAGATCATTAATGTAAATATTAAAAAAGAGGGGTCCCAAGATCGACCCTTGAGGTACACTTCTTTTAACAGGCAAAGCAGTGGAGGTAAAGTCACCCAAACATACTTGTTGAGTTCGCGACACCAAGTGGGATCTAATAAGATTCGTTGAGGAGGTCGAAAAATCATAAATGTTAGAAAGTTAACTACACAAATTGTCAGGGCTAACGGCATGGAATGTCTTGCTGTGATCTAAACGTGTAAGAAGACTTATGTTGTTTGAATCGAGAGATTCACGTAGATCTTCGACAACGTTGACTAGAGCAGTTGTGCAGCTATAGCCACTTCGGAATCCAGACTATAGTTGTGAACTAAGTTATTCGCAGTTGAGTAGGTCCGTTATCTTTGTGTAGATTATTTTTTCAAGCGCTTTCGCAAAGAATTCGGCTTAGGAATGGGGATTATTTTAGCGCGCTTCCAGTTGGAAGGAAACACAGATTAAGTTAAAATGTTATTAAGTAAAAACAAAATGTACGGAAGTATTTTTGCAAAATTATTTTAACGATTCTGGGATGCACATTATCCAAGCCAACAGCATTCGATTTTACAGCTAGTACACAATTGAGGACAGTAAATTGATCCACACATGGGAAGGAGAAACTGCGACAGGAACGGCTTTCGGGATAGTCATCATCAGGGCTCGGATGTATATGCATTTATAAATTAAAAGCATACTTTATGGAGTAAAAATTTTGTTCAACTCACATTAAGTTAAGATTCAAATAGATTTTTAACTTCAATAAGAATATTTATGACGGTAGAAAAGCCGTTTGCGGTTCAACTTCACTAGACTTACTCGCAAAATGTTGGTAAGAAAAGTTTTTACCCCATAAAGTATGCTTTAAATTTATAAATGCATATATAATCGAGCCCTGGTCATCATAAACTACAGGGGAAAGGGATGTTGTAAGGGCATTCAGATAAGCAAACTCGTTTGTTTTATTTAAATCAATAAAATGAGAGTCACATTTTTATCCGAAGTACCGTTTATTCCAAAATTTTTGACACAGGTCTAAATGCGCTTTGAACTAGTGGCAAAATTAAACTTTGCTTCAAAGAAATTAGATTAAGCTCTTTTGACTTCAGTCACGACTTTACGACGTAGAGTTTTAAAATGCGAGAGGAGTTCATTTGTTCGATATCTCTTCCAGCGTTTTTAGGCTGTGTCACGCTGGTTAATGACATCTCTTATTTTACTAGTAAACCAAGCTTGGGTAGAGGGCTGAGTTTTAAGATATTTAACAGGAACAGAGTTGGCGTAAAGTTCATTAATGGAACTTTCCAAGAAAGAAGTTTGCTCATCTATTGATACGAAATAATAAAGAAGACTCCATTCAACCTCATCAATCTCTCTGCTAAGATATAAGTAATTTATATTTTTTAAGTCCCGGTAAACAAAAGATTATTGAATTTTTTACAGTGTATGGGCCAAGTGCATCCATTTGGATTACAAGCAAAGAGTCACAAAGCAAATCACTGTTGAAATCTCCAGCTTATGTATTGTAAGAGTATTCGGGTGTAATAGATTCTAGAATTTCAAACAAAAGAGAGATAGCAGTGAAGCGATTGAGACGGTAAATTCAACTTACTAGCATTTTATTACTGCATCCCCTTATCTCGAGTACTAAGTTTTCCAAAAAGCATACAGGGCCATATTTAATAACAACTTTAAAAGAGCCAGGCGTGCTCTCAAAAGGAGTCACGGACCTCTTTCAGACTTTCTTCGAAATTTTGTCAACCAGGATGGCACAAATTGGGATGAATGGCTGCATCATGCAATGCACGTACACAATAATACGGTCCATACAACAACAAAACAAACTCCCAGTAGAACACTTTTCGGCTTTGAATTCGAAATTCCTTTCAAGTTAAAGAAAAAACTAGTGTCAAGATGCGAGTCAGGGTACAAATCCGATACGAATAAAACACAAGTTTATTTAATAATTGTACGTCTAAGAAATGCATTAAAAGCAGAAAATAAATTTTGCTTATTTTCATTAGCAGTTCGATATTGAAACCGCAGCAGTGCGTTCTTATTGAACGAAAGGTAGGGAAATGACGCGACAGTAGGGAGTCAGGGAAAAAAACAACAAAAAACAACAAAAACATAAACAAAGTTATTCAGTATTTCTCTGTGCTTCTTTGTATTTTTTTTTGCTTTTTGATCAAGTAAGAAAATTAGTTGAAAAATGGCCAGTAACGGAAATTGTATTTACGCGACTGGAAAAAGAGCGACAGAAATCAAAACACAAGATTACATCAGAATCATCGACAACCAGTGGCTGGGGGATGTTCACATCAACGTTTTCCTAGATTGGTTGTTGAAGAAGCATAGTTCTATTGTAGAAAGAGTATACATATTTAACTCCTTTGTGAACGCAGGAGTCAAAGCTACCATAGAAGCGCCAAACATACATATCGCAGAATTGCGAATCAAAAGTATAATAAAGAACGTTGATTTGAACAGAACCGAGAATTGGATATTACCAATATTTGTTGACCGTCACTTGCTGTTAGTAATTGTACAGAACAAAAATTTATACATATTAGACTCACTCAAATCGCACAATTACAATGAAATAGCCAAAAATATTGCAATATTTTTTGAAAATGTCGCGAATCTTACCAAAAACATTTAATTTATCTTTAATAAAATCTATTGTGCGCAATGTCCACAGCAAACAATTTTTATGGATTGTCGAATATTTATCTTGCAATGCGCCGAATATTTTTTGTGTAACCTCGAGCAGGGAAAAAACGACTGGTCAGCACAAATAAATTTAGAAAAAAAAGAAAAACTGACAAGAATTTTTATTGCTAATCATGGAGCTTTAACGATAAAAAAGAAGAAGAGATAACTGCGGAAGAAAAAATTGCACATGCTATATAAGACAAAAAGTAACCTTTAATGGAAAATCCTTCCGATTAATCTCAAATAAGACAGATACCGTCAAAATAGTAGAAAAAGAATAATTTAAGCCTAATGAATAAGGAACCAGAAAGCAAATTACATATTTATTTTTGTAGATGTCAGCTTTTCTCAGAAGGGGGAAGGGTTGTGATTGAAATAACAAATATAAACCTAAGAAAATTAAACTAAACTGAGAAATGTAAATGTAAATTTTTTGAATAAAAAAAAAACAAACAAAACAATATATATATATATATATATATATATATATATATATATGTATACGTAATGTAAACTTTCAAGAGAAATGGAAGAAGAACACGCAGAGGGAACCAACGGCAACAACACCGAGCAACAATTATGTGCTTGTGCGCTTGTCCAGAAGTCACCTACAACCATAACAAGCAGTCATCAATCGTCTGCGCAACGTTGAGCTCCAGCATTCATCAACCGCTTCAACTCAAAATGCTATTTTCTCAGAAGTCAGCAACAACCAATATCAGAAGCAAACAAATACAAAAACGGACAAGTTATCGCCAATAAACCAGCTAGAGTGATGTCGACAACCATTTTTCGAACAACAAAACTCACGTCAACACGCTTGCCGTCGCGATGCTCGCGACTACTTTCAAAGGGGGAGGAATGTTGCGAGTCAATAATAGACTCACGAGCATTTAGCATTATTCTCCATGGTCACCCTAAAAGCAAGCAGTTAATCCAAGACCGTTGGCAACAACAATAAATGCATGATGATCATTTTTGGCCAACGACGGAGCAACAACAAGAATAATAAAACCAAGCTTATGGAAATATGATCAACGGTAGCACGCGACAATAACGGCGCAAAGTAATACATGATAAGCGAATTCCCGAATGCAAGGGAATTCAGTCGACACCTGGCCCTAAAGTGCTAATGCGGAAATTATGAAATATGTTGGACTCGAGATGCAAGCGAGCAACTATCGCGATACATATCGATTAGGAAACCAATACAGAGGTCAACGTTGAACTCGCTCAGCAGTTTCAGAAGAAGCAATTGGGAGATGAACAATGCGGCATCAGTATTTTCGTTTAATATAAACTAAAGATCGAGATGGAGAAAGTCACTTTTTGTAGACGACTAGTTTGTGACAGTTGTTTTAACAAATTTCTAGTTCTTATAACAGTGAAACGATTGTGTTGAAGAAGCGGGGAGTTCAACCCCAGCATCTCTTATGCCCGAATCTCCTACACCAAAACTTTCATCAATTCGACAATATCGTTTTTCTCGACAAATGCATGGCCGGAAGTCTTCGTTTAACTGCTAGACTTCACGAGCAAATCTGGAATTCCTTCCATCTGGGCCACAAAAATTGAGATTCCAAAGATCATGGCTGCAAAAGTAAACATGACTACCTTACAAAAGAAAATGGAGCTTTCTGCAAGTCAATTGGTTTTAAAACCGTTTAAGAATTGGAAGAAAACATTAGAATACTTTAGTAAACATACGATTTTGGAGTACCATAAAACAACAGTTCATAAATTTGCTATGAGAGCTGACATCGAAGACGGAAACGAATTGTCAGTCGACTTACAACTGTCACAACAAAACCTCGTTTTTATTGAAAAAAGTAAATATTAGCTCCAATAATCGAAACGATCATTTTATACGGCCATCAAGGACTAGCTTTTCGTGGATCAGATGGGACAGGACAGATTTCATTAGTTGAACCATTAGTTAACGATGGAATTTTTCGTGCACTGTTGAGGTACCGAGTTAAAGGTGATACTCAACTTAAGAACCATAAAGAGAACGCACAGAAAAATGCGATGCACGTAAGCAGTCGCATTCAAATCGAATTGATAGCTCTTTGCTTCTTACAGATCTTACAACAAATAATCAAGAGAGTCAATAATTCACGGGCCTTTACAATATTAGCAGACGAAATCTCAGACATATCAGGAATTGAACAAATGTCTATTTGCGTCAGATATCTATAAAACGATGAAGGTGCTCATAAAATTTGCGAATGCTCCCTGACTTTAATTCCTGTTAAAAACTTTACTGGGAAACGGTCGTGTCAAACATTACTTCATTACCTTGAATCTTGTGGGATCGAGCTATCCCAATTTTTTGGGCAAGGGTATGATGGAGCAAAATCGATAAGTGGCAAATTCCATGGAGCTCAAGCTTATATCAAAGAAAAAAATCCTTTGGCTATTTACTCACATTGCGCTTCCAACAGCTTTAACTTGGCTATGAATAATACCTGTAGCATTACTGAAATTCATAATTGTTAAGGTTCAATTCTTAGCATTTGCAGCTTCTTTAAATACCCAAAGAGGCAACTTGTTCTTAAAAAGTAAATCGAATCGAATGAAAGTCTAACCAAAAAGAGAAAATTTAAGAGTTTTTGTTCTGCGAGATGGGTACAGCAGCATGAGTCAGTGGCTACATATCTCTATCTGCAGCCAGCTATCATTGATTCATTAGAAGAAATTTCAACCAATTGAAAAGACTCAACATCGTCTCAGTCTTTTGAATTACTGTCGGCTATTATAACGCTAATTTTGCAGGTAAGAACATTCGAAAACCTACTTAAACTTCTTGCAGTGAATGATTTTAAAAAACAATGCTATCAAAATCGTTACAAGTAAAATTAAATATTATATTTAAAAAACCGGAATGCCTAGAATGCTTAGAAATACACACACAATTTCTTTTTCCTGAGGTTTTTCCATTATCGCTAATATGTTTTAGTTTTAGGTTACTCTGCACATTCTTCAATCAGTTCATTTTCTAACATTATCCTTGAGTCGAGTCTTACAAACCTTAAATCAGGATTTAAGAGAAGTGTTAGACTTGGCTGACGCTGTGAAGGAAGAACTTATCTGCAACAAACACAGCGCTGCAATGTTAAGGCCAAGAGAGCTGAGAATTATTTTCGAATTGGCATCTACATCCCATACCTAGATCTATTTTTCACACATGTGCAGGATCGTTTTTTCAACCACAGACATATTTTGTCTAGCTTTGCTTGCTTGTTTCCTAAAAAACTTAAAAACTTTGACAGACTTTCTTGTGCCGAATTGTTCAAAGCATATTAATCTGTTTTGCCTGATAAATTTCCAGACAAATGGATAAGTGAGATTGAAAATTGGAGGAATCGCATCGAAAATGTTAATATTAAAAATTCGTTAGAGGCTCTTGACATTTGCTGGCCAGAAGCTTTTCCAAACGTATATATTATTCACCGGATCATGGCCGTTTTGCCTGTTACCACGTCAGGAAACGAACAGTCGTTTTCTTCTCTGCGACGCTTAAGAACTTACTTGAGGTCAACAATTTAAGAAGATCGTCTAAATGGACTTGCGGCTTTAAATTTTATTATGTTCCTGGTCCTACTCTCTTTTGCACTGGCAATTCCGGCTACTTTAGTCGTAGCGGGGTTTTTTATGTGTGTGCAGTTAGCCGCTTGTGTAAATTTGGAACCATACAGCGAAACAAAGTATTCAGACATTGTATATACAAAAAAAAAAAAATGCAGTAACCTCACATGGTATCAAAAGATTCTTATATTCTCAAAGTAATATTAAATTTTTTGAATGATATACCAAAGTAAATATATCGTCTTCTTTGATATAACAACAACAATACTGAATTCAATTACAATTCAATTACATCAATACGTTTGAATAGGATTCAAATACATATCACTATTCACCACTTTAATTCGGAACTCCTCTAGCTTGAATCGCGATACTGGCTTTCTATCGTGCTGACTTTGTCGCAAGGGACCGCCCGATGTAGGAGTTTGTTAAACATCCTGAGCTGCGTTGTTAGGCCACACATTTTCTTTCGCTAGTTGTTGCTTCGGCGTTGAAGGTGTAATTTCAATTAACTGGAGTGGTGGCGAATGCCGTAACTGTAGTTTATTCTGATGACGCTTGCAAAGACCACACGGAGTTTTAACCAAATATCCCATTTTGCCTAAAGGTCTCTTGATTACTACTTCGACCCATTTAGGACCGCCACTGTAGTTGCGCATAAATACCTAACAATAGCTGCTGTACTTAAGTGTTGCTTCATCATGCCTAGCTGTCTTCTTGATTGGCAAAATCTGCGTTAACAGCGTACGAACGGTTCGCCCATGTAGTAGTTCTGCTGGTGACTTATCCTTGGCATTTGGAATTGATCCGTACGTTGCCAAACATTTTGTCACCGCCTTATCCAGTGGTATGCCATCGTCCATAATTTTTTTGAATGTGCGCACAGAGCGCTCTGCCAAGCCATAAGGCGCCGGGTGAAACTAAAGTCTCAGGAAGTCCTTCTATGGCGCAAAAAGCAGCGAGTGCTTTTATAGTATCAGATGTGGTACCCCGCAATTGAATGAGATAAGGATACTGAGAGTACGCGTCGACACATATGAGCCACATTTTTCCTGCGAAATCAATATGAACGCGCTCCCAAGGCCGTTGAGCTTCAGGCCAAGGTTCAAAATCTTTAGGCGGTTGTGCAGCTTCTGCCTTTTCAAGTCATGCAGGATGCTGCTTACTTCTCGATCGCTTTGTCCATACCAGGCGACTAACATTGAGTAATTCAAGTAGGCGATGTTGAAGTGTTTGTGCAATTACTACTCGATTTGAATGTTCCTGTAAGCAAACAAGATTATTAATAAGAACAAATGACGACTGGCGTTGAAAATATGGTTATAGTTTCTACGACCTTAACATAAAAACACTCTTAATCTTTGTCGAAATTTTGATCGGGTCCTTCAGGAAGGCGTGAAAAAGCATCTGCATTTGCATGCTGTGACGTCGGCTTGTATTTTATCTTGAACTAGTATGCCATAGGAATAATCGCCCAGCGTTGCAATCTATTGGTCGTCGTGGTAGGCAGCTGCTTCCCCGGATAACGTGGTTTATGGTCGGTTAAAAGGATGAACTTACGACCATACAAGTACAGATGAAATTTTTGAACTCCGAACACAATCGCTCAGCCTTCCTTCCCTTTTTGACTGTATTTGAGCTGATGGAAATTAAGCGTCTTTGATGCATATGCTATCGGACGTTCACTGCTGTCGTTATAAATGTCAGAAATTACGGCGACGATGCCGTATGATGAAGCGTCTCTGGCTAGAATAAGTGGTAAATTTTCCTGATAGTGGACCAACTGTGCTGCATTTACTATATGTTGTTTTAAGGAGTTAAAAGCCTCCTCATGCACCAGTGTCCATTTGAAACAAGCATTTTGTCTCCGAAGTTGGCAGTTTGTGGAATATAATTATGGTAATAATTAATTTTTCCCATTAACGCCTCGACTTCCTTGACACTTCCGGGACGCTTTAGGTTTTTAATGGCCGTAACGCCTGACTGCACGAGCAAGATTCCTTCTGCGTTGACTCATCTGCCCAAATACTCAATATGATCTGAAAAAACTGCACTTATTCTTTTGGCATTTGATTCCGCATTCTCGTAACAATGAAAAAAATTGTTCTAAACGTTATATGTGCTCTTATATCGTTCCTGACGACACGATAATGTCGCCAAGATAATTTCCGCAACCCTCAATATTCTGTAACATCTGGGTCAAATACCTTTGAAGAATGGCTGGCACGCTAGAAATTCCGTATGGAAGACGTTGGTATTCAAACAATCCCAACGGTGTGTTTACGACCAGCAACTTTTTTGACTCCTCTTCGAGCTCAAACTGCAAATATGCATCTTTCAAATCTATCTTTGAAAAAATGCAGCCCTATCGAATTTTATGGAACAGCTGTTCGCGGGTAGGCAATGGAAAACGCTGGATATCAATTTGATTATTACTCGAAACCTTAAAGTAACCGCAAATACGAATGCTGCCGTCAGCTTTCGGAGCGAATAATATCGGAGATGCCCAATCACTAAATTTCACCGGCTTCCAGATGCCGCATTCAACCAGACGATCAGCTTCCAACTTGAATTTTTCCAAAAGCGCAAATGGAATGGGTCGGCTTTTGAAAAATTTCGGTACCGCATAGGGCTTTAATTTAATATTCACCTTAAAGTTGTCAATTTCATTTTTGTTGTTTTCCCTACACGCTTTCGCTATATGGCCTGTCTTGCCGCAGTGATAACGCACTGCCTCTCTGAACTTGCAGTCGCTTCGACGAGGAGATCAACCACAACTGTAACACTTTTTTTCTTTTTGTCTTTTCGTGATTGGTTTTTGCACTGTGGCGTGATTTCGTTGACTACCGGCATAATCTCTTGTAGATGTTGCCGCTTAAGCGATTGCGTATCGTTGGAAGTAGACATTAACGACTCGGCAATTAGCAACACATCGTCTAGTGTTTGCTTTAATTTTTGAAGCGCTGCTGAGCGTACGGTGTCGTGTGGTGTATGTAAAATTATCATGTCTCTCATCATTTCATCGACATATGAATGTGTGCAATTGGTTGCGTTGCACTGAAACTGACACTGCCGTGCTATTCCTCTTAACTCTTCGATCCATTCCCGGTACGTCTGAGACGATTTCATCAAGCATCGATTGAACTGATATCGCGCGGCAACCACGTGGATTTGCTCTTGCAAATGTTCCGTTAGTTTTTTTACTAGATTGCGTACTCTATACCCTCTAAATCATTTCTTCCGAACAACTTTTTCAGCAGCTCGAAGGTCGCGCTTCCAACCCATGGTAAGAAAAATGCCTTTTCTTCTCGTCACGAACGTCTGAATTATTCCTTTACTGTAGCATGGAGTGTGTAAATCCTTTTTGCTCCTCTAAGAGACTTTTCATAAATTTATTCTGGTCCGAAATAATTTTTGCGATATTCACGGCATCCGACATTGTTAACTTGATGGCGAATACGTATTCGTAAAACTGATAGACTTCACAAAACTGAAGCAAGTCGACCAGCCTCACAAACCTGACGTGGTCGAAGTGGTTAAGATGCCTGACGAAGAACGCCGTAAGCTGGGTTCGAAATCGATCGCATCGGCTTTCCACATTCGACAATCAGAAAAATGTTTTTTTCTGATTGCCTAAAAATTACTTTGTGTTATGATAAAAATTAAAATTAAAATTATTGACAAAAAGTTCGAATTTTGATATGAAAATGAAATTGAATCTTGTCGCTTAAAGAAAAAACAAAGAAAATTTACTCAAAAAATATTCACTTCCTCCAAATTATCACTCTCTCTTTAGTTTTCTTCCTTCCAGGTTTTATATTTTATTCAATTTTTTCTTCTTTTGAATAACATATGTATATACGCCGTGTGGTTTTTGTTCGTTTCAGGTGCTCCAACCGATGAAGGCCTTCGCGGTGAGTGTGCAGCAGAAACTCGCGGGAGTCGATTTTTTTCTTTTGTTACTTATAATTATGATTATGATTTTTTTTAAATTTTTTTTTATTAATTTTTTTTTCCTTTCATTTTCTTTGTTAATAAAGTGAAATTTGAAAATAATATAAAATTAGTCCCTCTTTCACAACACGTTCTGTTAAAAATATGTTCTTTTTTTTACGAGCGAGGACAACAAACGTGTCCGCTGCGGGCGGTGGTAACGCTGTAGTGGTGCAAGAAGGAAAGAACAATTCTGTGCTGTACTTTCCGATCAAAAGAGACGAAGATCTAAGGCACGTGACTTCCCTTTCTTTATGTGGCAATTCGCTAGTTTTCGAGAATTCCTCAAATTTCTGGCAAATTTCCTACCGGGGCGGTTCCGTTCTTTGTGCCCTTGCACTGCTTGTGGAATTTGTGCAGTAATAGAATCCACCACGGTGGATGTCTTCCAATACAGAATTCTATATGGAAACGTGTTTTTTGCTAAGCATAATCTTTCTGACGGAAATCTGGTTTAAACTTAACAGGTTGGCTGATAAGTCCCCGGTCTTACAAAGAAAAACACATTTTTTTGTCAAAATTCGTTTTTATTATTCAACACAGTTCCCTTCAAGAGCGATACAACGATTATAACGACCTTCCAATTTTTTGATACCATTTTGGTAGTACTCCTTCGGTTTTGCCTCAAAATAGGCCTCAGTTTCGGCGATCACCTCTTGATTGCAGCCAAATTTTTTCCCTGCGAGCATCCTTTTGAGGTCTGAGAACAAGAAAAAGTCGCTGGGGGCCAGATCTTTAGAATACGGTGGGTGGGGAAGCAATTCGAAGCCTAATTCATGAATTTTTGCCATCGTTCTCAATGACTTGTGGCACGGTGCGTTGTCTTGGTGGAACAACACTTTTTTTTTCTTCATATGGGGCCGTTTTGCCGCGATTTTGGACCTTCAAACGCTCCAATAACGACATATAATAGTCATTGTTGATGGTTTTTCCCTTTTTAAGATAATCGATAAAAATAATTCCATGCCCATCCCAAAAAACAGAGGCCATTACTTTGCCAGCGGACTTTTGAGTCTTTCCACGCTTCGGAGACGGTTCACCGATCGCTGTCCACTCAGCCGTCTGTCGATTGGACTCAGGAGTGTAGTGATAGAGCCATGTTTCATCCATTGTCACATATCGACGCAAAAACTCGGGTGTATTGCGAGTTAACAGCTGCAAACACCGCTCAGAATCATCAACACTTTGTTGTTTTTGGTCAAATGTGAGCTCGCGCGGCACCCATTTTGCACAGAGCTTTTTCATATCCAAATATTGATGAATGATATGACCAACACGTTCCTTTGATATCTTTAAGGCCTCTGCTATCTTGATCAACTCCATTTTACGGTCATTCAAAATCATTTTGTGAATTTTTTTGATGTTTTCGTCGGTAACCACCTCTTTCGGGCGTCCACTGCGTTCACCGTCCTCCGTGCTCATTTGACCACGCTTGAATTTTGCATACCAATCAATTATTGTTGATTTTCCTGGGGCAGAGTCCGGAAACTCATTATCAAGCCAAGTTTTTGCTTCCACTGTATATTTTCCCTTCAGAAAACAGTATTTTATCAAAACACGAAATTCCCTTTTTCCATTTTTTTTCACAATAACAAAAGTTGCTTCACAAAAGACGCTCTATCTCACAAACTAATTGACTTACAGACGTCAAATTTTGACACGAATCATTTGAAGGTTGCCACTATATAAAAAAAATATATATATTTAATACTAGCGACGCCATCTATGTGTCATACCGGGGACTTATCAGCCAACCTGTTACGTGTGAGTCCGCTATATGGCCTAAGATTTAAGAATTTCTTCTTGTCTGGGGCTAAGCAAAAATGCTTTGCTTTGATTTTTTATTTTAAATTAAATTTTAAGGCAATTCGCCAGGATAACTTTTAATGTAAGGAAGTGAGCGGGTGAAGAAAAAGAGTTCCGCACTGAACTTCACTGAGCGAGGCGATCACAGCGACAATGTAAAAGCCCATTATCACCACGCATTATATGCAATAACCGCTAAACCCAGTACAAATTTTTTGTTGATCTTTTGTGCTAGTTATTCTTTGATTGAACTTTTTCGCAGGGTTCTTAGTAGCCCAGTACAATATCCATCCCAATATTCCAGTAAATGTAGAATCATTACTGAAAGAATTTTTTTCGGTACCTCGGAGGATCGCATTGTTGACAGAAAAATAATTAAATAATGCAAATGGCAAATAAGCACATGAAACTATTGATCAAGTATATTATTGATTTTTTCTAACGACCATGGAATTAAAATCATAAACCAAGAAATAGAAAAAATTGGTGAAACCTTGAAAACTATTGAAACAAAATTATCTATCGAAAAAAATTTCCTATTAGAAAAGCAATTGATTCTAAAGGTGCTTGTACACGTTCACCAAAATGCGTCAACATTAGGGCAATATAAGATGTCTCCCGTATGTTGCTCATGTAAACTGGATAGCAACAGGACGGAAACATTGTTGCTCGTCAACACCCAATACTGCCGATCAACATTTTTGTTGACCATGTAAAATATGAACAAATGTATTTTTTGTATATTGCCGATCAACAAATCTGTTTATGAAAGCATTCAAAAACATTTTGATGTTGACGGCAACAAAATGAACTCAAAACAAAAAAAAAAAAATAAAACAAGTACCCCATGTAAGTGGAAAGTTTGAATTATTCTTTCACTTTCATTTAAGAAACTAATATTTGGCCACTAATGTCTGCGGAAAAGAAGAAAAAGTTTTGGAAAGAGGGACCAATTTCATATCCCTACTTGAGTTAAAATAAATGCTATGGGAGCTCAGTAATGCTGAATACCGCAATACCCACAAAAAAAAAATTCTACATATACGGATATCGGCGCTGAAGTTGGGTGTTCGGGGGAAGATGTAACAAAAAACAAAGCTCTTTGAACACAAAAAACACAAAAGAGAGTGCAATATGATATCGAAAAAGCAAGCGGCTCTGGTACAACAGAAAACAATGTGTCGAAGTGGGTGCACCTTAACTCACTTCAATTTATTGGGAACACATCATCAACACCAACCCAAATCAAAGATTCAATGGTAAGATTTATTATTTGTGTTTTTACAAGCATTCTTTTAATATATATGATAAAAAAGTGATTAAATTAATATGTACTGCCATGGTACCTGTCTTTCGTCAAGAAAATACTGCCTTTGCTTTATCTTCAGTCCTTCCAGGTACTGGTTGTAGATCATCAAATGGATTTCCATCCATTTCTGCTCCCCAACATCCCTGAATAACCTCGCCATTGCATGATTCGGAATCAAAAGTTCCTGGAGCATATCTACTTGAAGACCCTAATTCAATTGTTCTGCGCAATATTTTGAATCATGCAGCCAGTAACCCAAATACGTTTGCAACTACACGTCGAGCACGTGACAACCTGTAGTTGAAAATTCGTTGAGGTCCGGAAAGTCCCCTATGTCCATATGGTTTCGTCAAGTATGGCTTTAGAGCAAAGGCTGCATCACCAACAAAGACATATGGTGTTGGTGTGGATCGACGCGGTAGAGGTCTTTCTCGGATAATATTGAGCGAATTTTCTTCTACAGACACTGCAATTTGCGTGTCTTTGAAAATACCGCCATCTGCAATGCTACCTTTACTTCCTATGGAAACATAAACGAACCTGTATTGAGCATCAACTACAGACATGAGCACAATACTGTGGTATCCCTTGTTATTGAAATACAAGCTGCCTTGATTTGCTGGTGGTTTGATAGCAATATGTTGCCCATCAATGCTACCAATGCAGTTATCAAAATTCATTTTTCTGAAAAATCTTTTGCATGATTTTTTCATTCTTCAGCACTATCGGGTACCTAAAAATATATAAATACAAAATGCTAATTTTTTTCATATTTTTCAGGACATGTGAAGATGTGTTCAATACGAAGTTAGAAAATACTACCGGAACTTCCGTATATGGCAACATTTTGGAAATAGAAAATGGACCATTGGGACCTCCAATAAGTAAAAGCAAGCGAAAGCGTGATAGCATGGAGTTAGCTGCACCAAATAAGTGCAAAGTGACAGATTTATGGACACAGTGTGTAAATAAAATAAATGCAACTAAAAAGGACGATTGTGATTTTCTAGGAAATATTGTCGCTTCACGAACTAGAAAGATTGCTAACACCAATAAAACAATATTTCTTCGAGTGCAACGCAACATCATGACGATAATGGATGCAGCTGATGATGAAATTGAATCCCTATTAACTACAGCAATAGACATTTAATAAAATTTAAAAGAAATATATCCCATACCTTCAAATATTCCTCTTTCAGTATACGGTAGATACAGGAATTCGAAACAAGTAGCTGAGTGAAGTGTAGCTGTCTCCTGATGACAAATATCTAAGGGTTACTGCCAATCGTTCGCCGACTGAAATCGCTTCGCGCATGACCGTATCCTTCCTTTTTATTAATGACAATATTTTTTTAACCAACACTTTGAAATCATTTGGCGCAATTCGGGAAAACTTTTTATAGCAGTTAGCATCTTCTTCACGCAGCTCTTTTACCAATTTGGCGTAACATCCAAGCTCATTACGACGTCCGACCCAGTCACATACCCATTGTTTTCTTTTGCGACGATTTTTCTGGTTGGCTTCAGCTTGTTTCAGTGCACTGTCTTTGTCCTGCATCATTTTTAATAACAAAAATGCAGCTACTTGCTTAGCATCAATGCTTATTTCGGACGATTCAATATCCATTTCCTCTTAATAAAATAAACGTATTAATCTTTTTAATTTGCAAATGGAAATAATTATCTCTTACCTCGCTCTCGCATAATAAATGATTAAATAACGATTTAAAAAAAATTGACGTTTAAATTTTAAAATGTTTCTCTAATTGTTGACATCAACATATTTCGTTCGGCAATAACTTTGAACAACATTGACAGCAGCGAACAAAAAATTGTTGCCCGGCTAGAAAAAAATGTTGACAAGGCGAATGTTGTCGTGCTAGTGTAAACTGCGAAGCAATATTGCTGCTGGCAACATATAAATGTTGACGATAATTTTGTTGAACGTGTACAAGCACCTTAAATTTTACCACTCATTTGGTGACTTTCAGTAATAAAATTTTCATATACCACCCGCCGTTACAACGCCGGTCGCACTGTGAATATTAAACCAGTTCTTGCTCTGAATTATCCAATTAAACGACTGCGCCGCGACGCAACCCCACACTGAAAATAAACACGGTCTTCATCTTCGTCTTCGTCTGTACCGGAAACTTTGGTGAAGGCAGCAAAGGCAGATCTGACGAGGTACCGTTTGAAATGACCCCGCGGTGGCGCGATCACATATAAAATAAGAAGTACTAGTGCAAATATACGAAAAAGAACTCCTCTATGAATTCTATTGAGTTGTCAAAAGTGGTTTTTAATTTATTTGGATAAATTTGTTTTACCCTTTGGAGTATTTAGCACATGTCCAAGTGCGTGATGGAAATGCCCTAGCCCTAATTATACAGCTATATAAATTATAATGAAGGTTTGTTAACATTTCACCTAAGAAATGAACGCTTTTAAAAACAAATTGTTAAAGCTAGTTCGAAGTTCGTTCTTGTGGCACAAAAATACTTTAAAAATCTAACAAGAGTGTCTGTTTCTTTCGATTCGTTCTGTATTTCTGATTAAATTCTTCCAAAAATAGGCTAGCGCCTAGAGTTCACTACAGTTGGCTCCTCTCGATGAAACCAAAGATAGTTTTAATATGAAAGTAAAGCTCCGTTGAAGATACCTTATATTATATATTAACGTTTATTAACAAAGGTTCTTTATTTTCTTAAACGTTGTAAATACCACAATCTTACCTCATCGGCCACACCTTGTGCCTTTAGCTGAAGCTCTTCTAGTTCTGTTTTCGGTACCTGTGGTGCCGAAATCTCCGCATCCGATTCAACTGCTGGCATTCTGAAAAATTAGAATAAAAATTTGTTTAATATGTACATTAAGTGAGTTAATCGAAAGTAAAAAGATTTGAAAATCGAACATGTGTAGCAATTTAAAGGCAAAACCTCATTCAAACATTTTGAAGTGTCATTATTTGGCACGTTTTCGAAGTTTTGGAAGCAATATTGCTTATATATACGAAAAGAACTAAGTTCTCCAAAGAGGCTACCACATGCAATATTATTGTTTTATCAAATATGTCCAACAAGGGTTTAATTTTTCTGTGCGAACAATTGTGCCATAAAAAAATTTTGCTGTTAAGACCACATGAAGCTTCAAAATTTCAAGCTTTTCATGTAAGGTGCATTAAACCTATGAGTGGAAGCATATCAAGCAACCACTTTTGATTGAGGCTTTGTAAGTACCGAAAGAAAACTCCGTCTTTTAATTCTGCGCGCTACAGAGTGTGAGTACGTTGTGGTTAAAAGCTGAGGTGTTTGCTAGTTTTCCAATATTAGTGTTGCACTAATAAAATAAAAACTAATGGGAGTTGATTCCATTCCACACGTGTTTTCCTACAATTAAGCAATCCATCACATAGCACTGGTGGTGGTGAATAAAGTGCATATTTAAAAGTAAGTTTTCTTGTAGAATATTGGTTCTGTTATTCATAATCACTGGTAATTTAACTTTCTTGATGAAATTCAAATTTATTAACTTTAAGTGTTGCTATTTATGTTAACACGTTCGAGATATTTCGCGACCTATGCCTAGTTTACGAATTATCAAAAAAATTAAAAGCATTAAGAAAATGTCAGGATGAGTGTTAACGGACGGAATAACGTGCGGCCTTCGAATGTAGTGTCAAGTTCCCGCGATTATTGGAACCAGCTGCTAAAGCGACAAATACTCCTTCCCTTAAAAGGGCGATTCAAGCTTTAAGGGGGTTTTCATAATTTAAAGCTTGTGGTCTCAAAATTGTAGTTCCACAATGTGTACTACAATTGTTTCAATTCTTTGTGCTTGCTTCCGAAAATACATGCTTCTTTTGCGCTTGTATGTCCATGCAGACACAACGACGGTTGCTTTTATAAAAATGAAGATATGTTGAATACGCATTGGTGAACGTCCTGGCGATGAAGTTGAGACCGTGTTGATTGATGTTAGGAGCCTCGCAAGTACTGGATACACTTCTAACGAGAAAAACAACATTGCTGGTAAACAAAGGGTGGCGTTTGGTAATTAGAGTGTACTGACTAGAGAGTATGGCCTTTGAATTTTGCTTTTGTAAACATGGTGATAGCAATTTATCATCCGGTCTGGTTTAAGAATTTATTTATTTTTAGTCTGCTTCATTTTAATACGGTGATATGTTTAAAAGTGTCGTTGTAGATCAAATCAATGGATTATGATTTTAAAAGGGCACTGTTCGATTGATTTCAGTTGTGTTATTGCACTTCTTATAAACACGAACTCAAAAACTCATATAAGCTTTCATTCACGACATGAACGGAACTTATCACATGTTGAAAAGCACCCTAGAAGAAGTTGTTGATATATCAAATAAACACATTTTTTAACAATAAACCGTTTCTTGTTGTTTGATTGAAGCGGATATTCAACTTACAGTTTTATTTAAAACTTCCCCACACTTTTCCACATTTATATTTATATAAAAATTTTTTTTTTCGTCTTTCAACTTTGATGGCCTGAAATACTTACTTACAATAGAAATTTTTGTTAGAAGCGATCTGATATCTTCAAGTTAATCTGTTTCCAAAAGATTATCATTTAAAATATTTTGAAATTTATCATTTCTTTTCTACCTCCTTTTTGGCCATAATCGTGACACTTTGTGACGTGGCGGCATTGTCAGCGCTTAGCGAATATAGAAAACTGGCAACTAACCAACTCATTTTCGGAGTGAAGGATCTTTATATGCTAAATAGACTTTAAGGTTCAAAAGATAGACCACTTGCACATCTGATCAAATTCGCAGAGGAGTCAGAAGACCTCCATACGAAAAATGGTATAAAGAACAACCTTAACCATTTTATGAATACAAAACTCCTAGTAAAAACACAGACAATGTTTTGTTCTTTCTGCAATATGGAAGGCAATACTTGGAATATGTGCTCCCAAAGAAGAAACACGCCCTTTGGCACCAGTTGTGTTCAATATGGGCACCAATGAAGTGAACAATACAGCTATAAATATATTAGACCTATGGGTTTAATGCATATAATATGCATTTATTGTGGAAAAACAGGTCATTTAGAGGTGAATGGTTTTAAATAAGTGAAATCTTTATTTTGCAAGACTGATCGATTACATACTCATTCGAGAATCCCATTTTGTAAGCAACGACAAGAAAACAATAATGTGCAACGAAATTAACAACACATTTCGAACCATTTGCGAATCAAGAATCGACACAAAGAGAAAATTTTTAATAGAATGGGGCAAATGCAAGGAATCATCAAGGTTCAGACATTCGAGGTTAAACTTAAGAAGTTGACAAGTGTGTTACCGGAATTGAATTATTAAAAGGCGTAGTTGTTAATTTTAAACATTGGAAGTAATAATATGGATAAAAAACGGCTTAACAGGTATGACATACATATTTAAAAGTAAGTCAAAGTACCTTAAATATCTTAGATGACCTAATTTTCCAATTTTACAAATTTATTTATTGTATCACTCGTATTTGTCCGAGTCTAACAATTAGTCATAGAATCTTATATGTACTACCACGTTAATTTTATTTTATGAAGCATTATTTAACTTAATAATACGTATAAGGTATGGTGCAAAACTATACACAATGAAATATTTTTTATTAATTCGTCCTTTACGAAAAAAACTGTGCACTTTCTTAAAAATTAAAAGTGGGCAAAAACATAACTCAAGTGTCCTCTTTACAGAGGCTACACAGTATTATTTGTTTACACTTTTGTTTTCTTAAATTTTTTGTTGTTGTGTGAGCGGCTTTTTTAGCTCCAAACCAACTAGCGGTGCATAACTATTGTTGTGAGTCAATAATCGACTCACGAGCATTCGGCATTATTACATATGGTCACCATCAAAACAAGCAGTTTACCCAAGATCGTCTCAAACAATAAATTCATAACGATCAAGCTTTGGCCAACAACGAAACAACAACAATAACTGAACTCGTAAGCGAATTTCCGAATGCAAGGAATTCCGAGAAGAACAACGATTGTAACACCTGTTTCGGCTGGAAGTGCAAGCTGGCGCATTGAGGCAGAGAACAACAACCACAACAGCAAAACGATGGCACGCGCAGGTCAGCGTAAACTTACGCAATAGTTCTAGATATTAAAACTCGCGACTATGCAAAATCGGCTTGCATCGATTGGGACTAAGGGACTAAAGAAGTTTTGAGTGTCAGTTAGGAATTTCCATAAGGTAATAAATTGTGAATAGATAATAAGGACGTTTACTTAATAAACGACTGAATATAATCTATTTTGTGTCCTTTCGCTTTATTTATTCACACTAAAGTATTAAGACGGTGTATTCAATCGGGAATACATCAGAAAATACTTTAACATTGGCGCAGCCGGTATTCGACTGACTTTCAGTTGGATACGAACCACGGCTTAAAATTTTTAAAAGAGTTATCCCTAAAGGTTTTGTAGTGTGACATACGAAAACACGAGTTCAGCCGAAGCGGAATCTTGCAGGTTTTAAAAAGGTGGTTATCATCATCCGCAGAAGCAAAACTCAAATTCATAAGTCATACGGCCGAAACAAATAAGATAGCTCAGACCAAGTCAAAATTGAGAAGAGACGTTTTTAAACATAACTTGCCGATTTTTCTTGAAAAAAGTTTTAATCCTTGTAGTAAGAAATAAACATCTGTACGGTAGAAAGTGTGGAGTAACAAATGCAAAGCTAACGCGGAACCTTGCTGGTTTTAAAAAGGTGGTTATCATCAACCGAATTAGTAAAAGCTCGTGTCTATAAGATCTGCCGGCTCAGACGTTAAGAAAATTTTTTTTTCTCGCAAACTGCAGTTGTCCAAATAATTATTGTGAAGAGTCACAATTTAACACCTTGAGAAATTTAAATAATTATTTAAAAATCAACGGTAGCAGAGCGCGCAAAAAATTTAAAACAGTATTTTATCGCAGAGTCCTTTTTGTTTTGAAATATATTTTATACGGACTTGTGCCATATTCATATCAAACATATAGAAAAGCCAAAATTTTAAAGCAACAGCTTAAGCAAATTCTAATCAGATCACCCTAACGTCAATATTAACGATGGCAAATCAAATTCAAGCTGATAAAGTAATGAAAAAGGTCGTTAGCCTAGTGCCATGTTTTTCTGGCCAAGATCACCCATAATTAAAATTTGAAGTAGAAAAATTTATCGCAGGTTTAAATTTACTAAAAAGCATAGCACAAAATATGGATACGCAGGACATTATAAAATGCGTGAGAAATGATCAGCTTACATAAAAGCTAGCCAGAAAAATTTTAACAGTCTAGATGAACTTGTAAATTTTATAAGGACAAATTTTTTTAAACAAAGAAGTTTAGATACGATTAGAGTTGAAATAGAAAGCAGTGCTGAATATTTAAATGAAAAAGCATTGTCGTTTGGGGAAAGGATAGAGCCCTTGCTAAAAGAAGCCGAAAAATTTATAAGGGAGTCATGGAATGCATCTGAGGCAGTATCAGTACTTAGCGAGTACCAAAAGCTGGCTAAATATAAGTTCATTTTTGGAGTAAAAGATCAGTATATGCAACTCCGTCTAGAAGGACATAGGGATAAGCCTCTCTCATTTTTGGTAAAAATAGCAGAAGACTGAGAAAAACTTTATGCAGAAAATAGAAAATTAAATCAAGTTTTTAACATTTCACAAACAATTAGTTGCTCTTTTTGTAATGTGGCAGGCCATACACGAGATATTTGTCAGCAGTGGAGAAATACCCCTTACTGCATTATTTGCCTTGAATATGGCCATGAGCAGAATGCGAATTGCGGCGAAAATAGAACAGAGCCAGGATTTGACCCATTAATTTGCACGTATTTTGGGAAAGAAAGTCATTTAGAAACTAAATGTTTTGGCAGGCTTAAAAATCTATTTTGCAATATATTGAAAGGTCACGAAATTAACATATTTTGTAAAAGTTTGATAAGTTATTTTCCTGAAAATAACCGCACTGATATACAGTGCTATAAATGCTCTCAGTTTGGGCATACGGCGAAATTTTGTGGAAGAGAATTATCTTTAAAAAAAAAATTTTTCCACGAAAATTTTAAATAGAGAAAAAAAATAAAAAATTAATATATGTATCTATATAAATATATATTATATAAAGTAAATGTATTTCAAAAAATTTTGCAAATTTATAACTGAGGAAAATTTAACTAAATCATCAAGTAAGAATTTTTGAAAAAAACAAAACAAAGGTTCTAAATCAACACTCGATCGCGACGAACGTGTGGTACTTTGCTCTGATTAAATATAGTATTTTACACGGTTTTCATTCGTTTAGTGACCTATAAAAAGTTGTTTTCGAAATCTAACTTAAATTGAGAATTTATCGCATTGATATTTATTGGCTTAACCGGACATTTAATAAAATCAAAAACAATTTCTCTATAAACATTAATATTGGCAAACCGACACGTGAAATCTTCGTAACGCGTGCAGTGATCTTCGTTTCTCCGAGTATAGCACGGCGAATTCATTTGACGAAGTTAATGTGCTCTCTTTTAGTATGACTACTAGAAGCAAGAATATAATTACATCTAATTCTCCAATCCCAACTACACCTACAAATATTAAAGCAGTAGTTGACGAGTGTCTCAACATTAAACTTGAGTCAATTTATGAGAGAATCATCTCTCATGTAACCACTCAACTACGAGAAATAATCAGTGATGAAGTGCACAATTCAGTAGCGGAATTAAAGAATTACTTCGATGAGAAGCTCTCCGCAGCCCACAACGAAATTACCTCGGTTAAGGAATCATTTGCACGTGAAAATCATGCTCTTAAAAGTAACATCGATGCACTGAAAGAGAGACTGAACCGCTATGAAAATACACAAGTAGCATCTGATCTGAAGTTAGTGAACATTCCTTCTCTTAAAGACGAAAATCTCAACGATTTATATAGCAAGCTATGCAGTGCTTTTAGTATTACTCCACCAAAAATAACTGCAATTTTTCGCCAACGTAAGAACCCTTCACTTCGCGGTGACCCTTGTATCATCATTAAATTCAATACATGTTACGAGCGTAACAGTGTTCTTCGAGCTGTGAGCACTTATTGTCGCTCTTCAAAAAATATGCTTCGGCTTAATTTGATTGGAATTGAATCGAATGCACCATTCTATGCACACGAATGTATGACTGCACATAACAATTCAATTTTTAAATTAGCAGCTGACCTAAAAAAGGTAAACAAATTGCATGTTGTTTTCACTCGTCGTGGACTTGTTCATGTCGCTGCCTCCAAAGAGAGCGGCATTGCTTGTATTGACTCAGACTCAAAGCTAGATGAGCTCCGTAAGCTGTACACTGGGGAAGAGTGCTCGCTTTTTCGTCGGCAGTAATGAAATCAATAATGAACTCAACAGTGTGACCCACAGATTAATCAATAGTATAATCAATCATTTCCCATACTTTAACTTTGTTTTTGCATTAATTTTTTTGTCTCTTTTTTATAGCCTAATCTCATGTAATAAAATTAAATTCTCTCTTCTAGTTTATCATGTTTTTTCTCTCTTTGCTCATCTTCCCATGAATAGGTTCAGCGCTGTTTTTCTCATTAATTATAATATATTATGGTTCAATCCGACACAATAAAAAGTTCAGCTGAATTTTCCAACTGCCGATTTAAAGCAATGATCAACATTATTTCTGCTCAAAAGCGTGGATTAAATATATGTCATATTAACGCGCAGAGTTTAATAAATAAGAAGATGAATTCCGTGAAAATTTTGAAAATTCTGATGTCGACGTAATTTGCGTCTCAGAGAGTTGGTTCTCAGCATCTGTATGTGATACGTTGGTCAGCCTATGTAACTACAAACTATTCAGAGCTGACAGAGTGAGTCATGGCGGTGGTGTGGCAGTGTATGTTAAAACCAATTTTAGGTGTAATGTTATAGAAAAATCTAACGCTGATAGCGAATGTGAGTACCTTTATATTGAAATCAAAAGCGCATATGATAAAGCATTATTGGCTTGCATATATAGACCACACCGTGACATATGTTTCGATACCATTTTAACTAAGCTTAACGATACAGCTGTTGAATTTTGTAATGTCATTGTTGTGGGCGATCTAAACAGCAATATTCTAATCGAAAAAAATCTTAACGCCAATTTCCACGCTTTAGGGCTGGAAATTGTTAACAGTAAAATTCCTACCCACTTTTCAAATTTTAACAGCACACTTTTAGATGTTATGTTTGTTGATAATCGAGACAAGGCCCTGTTGTATGATCAGCTTTCCGCACCCCAATACTCTAGGCATGATCTTATCTTTCTGATCTTCGAGTTCCAGACCATCAATTCGCAAATCAGCTCCACATATTATGACTTTAGCGAGGTTAATTTTTCTGCTCTAGACATCGAATGTAATAGCATTGGCTGGGATTATATTTATTTTTCCCCCTCTGTCGATGAACAATCTTCTTTTTTACAGCAAAATATAGCAAATCTTTTTCAAAAATGTGTGCCAATTAAACACTCAAAGACTAAAATACAAAACTCTGCATGGTTTAATCGCGATATCAAACGTTTGATTGACGAACGCGATCTCCTTCATGTGAAATGGAAAAAATTCAAATGTGTCACTTTATGTAAGGAATATAAACATCTACGTAGAAAAGTTGTTGCTGAGATCAAACGGGCCAAGTCTAAATTTTATGACACGGAATTCAGCAAAGCTATTGGTAATAAAAAACCATGGTCAACAATTAAAAAAATGCGCATTATACCTAATAAAACAGCGCAGATGGAAAGCACACTTACAGACCTTAATGCTCTAAATAATCAATTTTTAAATCTGCCTACACTTGCCTCACCGAGTATTGATTGTCTCCATACTGACCACCAGGTCCAGCATGCATATTCGAAATTTTACTTTTCGTGCATCAATAACCTGGATGTCATTGATTGCATACGGTCTATTAAGTCTAATGCTTCGGGTATGGATTTAATACATCCAAAATTTGTTAAAATCCTGCTTCCTAAGTTACTTCCCTATCTCACTTACCTATTTAATTCTATTTTCACTACATCTGTATACCCACTCTCTTGGAAAACTGCGAAGGTAATCCCTATACCTAAATCTAATGGGGACCTGCGTCCCATTTCTATCCTCCCTTTTCTTTCAAAAATTTTCGAAAAACTAGCCTATAAGCAAATCATGAATTACCTGTCCGCCAATTCACTTATAAGTAATTATCAGTCTGGATTTCGTAACAATCACAGTTGCACAACCGCTCTTGTTAGTGTCATCGAGGAGATAAGAACTAAGTGTGACGCCGGACAAATATGTATTCTAACTCTGCTCGATCACACTAAAGCATTTCAAACAATTGACCACAAAACATTAATTTCAAAACTCAATGTCCACTTCAATTTTGCTAAATCTGCCTCTGACCTAATAAGTTCATATCTAGAGAAACGGTGCCAAATTGTCTCAGCTAACCATACGAATTCTATGCCTTTAGAGGTATTAAAAGGTGTACCTCAAGGCTCTACTTTAGGTCCTATCCTGTTCAATATGTACATAAACGAACTTCCGAACATAGTACGCTTCTCTCAAATACATATTTATGCTGACGTTGTGCAACTATATTCTTTTTGCAATAGCATTTCTATCGATGCTGGTATAGAACGAGTCAATGCCGATCTTGCAAATATTAGTTCGTGGGCACATAAAAACCATTTATTTATCAATCCCTCTAAATCGAAATGCCTCATTATAAGTAGAAAGCCAATAGTTCTTTCTAGAGTTCCTCAAATTTCGATCGATGGAAATGCGATTCAGTTCTGTGAAACCGCAAAAAATCTAGGAATCACCTTCAACAGCTCGCTTAATTGGAATGACCACATAAGAAGCATAGTTGGAAAGTCATATGCAATGCTTCGAACTTTATGGCACTCACAATCTTTTACTCCTCTGAACATGAGGCTTCTTTTGAGCAAAACATATATCCTTCCTGTTCTTCTACACGGCTGTGTGATATATAATAACTGCGATTCAGTTCACAAGCAGAAACTAAATGTAGCTTTCAATACTATTGCTCGTTACATCTTCCAACGTAGCCGATATGACCACATATCGGAATACAGCAAAAATATATTTGGAGTTACTTTTAATCAACTGCTTGATATTCATACACTTTGTTTCTTGCACAAAATAATATATACTCGTATCCCGGCATATCTTTTTGAAAAATTGCATTTCGCGCGATCACCCCGAGGCAGAAAACTGAACACTCTTAAATATAATTCGCTAAACTCCGAAAGACAATTTTTTATTCATGCCACTCGCCTTTGGAATTCTCTTAGCTCTGAACTTCAAACTGTCAGCAGCGCTAACCTATTTAGGAAAAAGCTTAAACAACTTTTTTCTGAGCAATTATAGTTACATATATAGGTGCAATTGTAATTTACTTTTTCTGCATCCTTCACATTCTTAATTGGTAGTCAATTTAATTTTATTTTCTGTTTTCTCGAATTAATTACTACATATATGTATTTACCTAGTACTAAGTATAAGACGCCGTCTTTTTGTACTAGGCTCAACTTTTGATATTTTAATAAATAAATAAATAAATAAAAAAAAAAAAAAAAAAAAAATTAAAAAAAATTTGTAAGCCGAAAAGAATTCTTCAAATTGAAATTTAAGTACTAATAGAATTTGGGAATTTCTAAGTTACAAATTTAAGAATAGAAATATACAATTCTGCCATTCGATTAGAAAGTTTGACGATTTGAGAAAAAGAAACAAAAAAAATAAACATTTTTAATAAGATTTGAAAAGTAACAATTTGTAAAAGCAGTTGATTGGTCTTAAAAACTTTTGAAGTAGAGTTCAGAAATTATAATTTTATCGAAACACGCAACACTGAGATCGAACAACCAACATCAGCAGGACAGCAGTCTAAATTGCCAAGAACCAGAGTTACCGCACCTATCAGCAACAGCAGTATCATCAGTTTGGTACAACTTTGTAGATTGAATACTACAAACAAGCAGCGCCATCTACGCTCGATTCGAAAAAATTAAATTCAAAAAGGTATTGTCAACATACTAGCGTCTCTAATAAAAGGGGGAGTGAAGGCTGGACTCATTTAAACAAACCCCACCGTCGCGATCCTCGCGATGCCTTTAAAAGGGGGAGGGATGTTGTGAGTCAATAATCGACTCACGAGCATTCGGCATTATTACATTTGGTCACCATAAAAGCAAGCAGTTTACCCAAGACTGTCTCAAACAACAATAAATTCATAACGATCAAGCTTTGGTCAACAACGAAACAACAGCAATAACTGAACTCGTAAGCGAATTTCCGAATGCAAGGAAATCCGAGAAGAACAACGATTGTAACACCTGTTTCGGCTGCAAATGCAAGCTGGCGCATTGAGGCAGAGAACAACAACCACAACAGCAAAACGATGGCACGCGCAGGTCAGCGTAGAACTTACGCAATAGCTCTAGAAGTTTAAACCCGCGACTATGCAAAATCGGCTTGCAGCGATTGGGACTTAGGGACTTAGGAAAGTTTCGAGTGTCAGTTAGGAACTTCCATAAGGTAATAAATTGTGAATAGATAATAAGAACGTTAACTTAATAAACGATTGAATATAATCTATTTTGTGTCCTTTCGCTTTATTTATTCACACTAAAGTGTTAAGACGGAGTACTCAATCGGGAATACATCAGAAAATGCTTTAACACTATAAGCAATATGATAGAAAAAAGGAAAAATCTCAATCAGTAGTAATCAAAAGTTAAACAATCTTTATTTTTTTATGTTGTTAAAGCTCCCTGAACACTTACACAGTTAAATATGCGATTGAGCATTGAATCGGTGAGGTTTTTCAACAAAATCTCGTCCAAATTGTCCCATTCTCGTGAGGTGGCTTCTTTAAGCTCATCTACGCTTTCATATTGTTTGTTAGCTGCATAAACGCGCCTTGTAAGGATACCCCAAAGGTTCTCGATTGGGTTTAAATCCGGAGAGCAGGCTGGCCAGTCGAGTTTTGCGATATTTTGGGCACGTAGCCAAGTCAAAGTTTGCTTACTGACATGTATAGACGCATTTTCCTGCTGAAATTTCCAATCTGTATCCCTATTTTGGTTTACAAATGGGATAAGACTACACTGTAGCACATTTATGTAGTCGGTGCGTTTCATTTTCGTTGACACGAATTGCAGCTCGAGCGCACCATCCCTTGAAAACGCGCCCCAAACCATCACAGATCCGCCTCCCAAATTCCGGTTTGAGAAATTTTGGGGCTCCGTTCTAAGGTCGCACCAATAGAAGTGAAAACCGTCTGGGCCATCCAACTTCAATTTCTTTTCGTCCGAAAAAATTAACTTTTAATTAAAATGTAAGAGCAGATCGAATGGCTTGAAACTTAAAACATGCTGACCGTGGACCAGTCTGTTCTCATATTTTCTCAAGGCAAGCAGAGCCGGCGTTCTTTATGGCTGCTTGTCAAGCGAAGAGCTGGCTTCATTTTTGGATGAACTAAATGAGACGTATTCTTAATTAGCCGAAGAACTGTGCATTTCGACACCTTTTTGTCCACAAACGATGCCAACTGCTTGCTGCTTAGAGATGAGTTGGCTGCTTTTCTCAATAGTTTTCGCTCCTCACGCTCCGAAAGCTCCTTTTTCCGGCCTCCTCTCTTATTTTTCCCATAATTTTGTGGATTCTGCAAAAACTGGTGCACACCATAGCAGCTCGTTTTGATTTTTTTTTGCAATTTCCTGCTGTTGGCGACGCAACAAATATGCACCACGCACTTTCATTATTTTATATTTTTTCTTTACAAAAGCAATTAAATTTATAATAACCCTGTATCTGTTGACCGCATTGACATTCATCAACCCATAAAAAATCACGCGATCCTCACTGCGGCCAACAGGCACACTTGTATATATAATATGTATATGTTTGTAAAACCTATGCAACTTCTTTTTTGACTGTCTCGGCTCTATTAGTCAGTCTAGCCGTGAACTTTCGCAAATTAAGACGCGAATAACGCTTTGCTCACAAGCGCCCTTGCTCGCAAATTTAAAATTCATAAATTCCTTTTAATTAAATCGCCCTTGCTGGACATAAAAGGAAGAAGTTGCTAATAGTTTGTTAGTAAACTAAAAATATTACAGAATAATTTGAATCAAAAAACAAAACAAAAAAAACTGAATTATAACAAAAGCAGGCGTAGCTGCAAACATAAAGACAAATAAAATTGCAAATAAAAAGTTAACTGTAAACTTAGAATTCTAATGAAATTTGTCTTTTGAACTCGAAATCTCATACATTTAAATGGTGCCGAAACCCGGGATCTAAATCCCAACGTGTCCAAAGAAAAAACCGTGTTTCTAAATAGTTAAAGATTATTAACTTTAATCAAAAACAGTTTCGACAAACATACATACACACATCAACTACCGCTACTTCTTGCATCAGTGACAATCGTTTGTGCAACGACGAACATAAGTACGGAACGAGAGCTACGTATTGTTCATCGGGCTCGTGTTCGCAACGGCGTGTGTTACATATATGTATGTATGTATGCTTACTTAAAGTGTACAGCAAAAAGAAAAAAGAACATTTAACGAAATTAGACGAAAGAGTTTTGTCAACATACATCCAGTGCATCGCTCATCTCTCTTAAATTGTTCGCTGCTCTTAACTTTGGCGTTTTAAGCAGAGACTCGTTCGTTCTGCAATTCGATAACGCAGAGGCGTAGCAGAAGGGTGAATTGTGTAAAGCTGATGGTGCTACGGCTGAGTATATTATTCATATTTCTCAATATTTCAAAAACCTGCAAAATATTTATTTTAACAATTTTAAATAAAATTAAAAAAATTCACGTGTTTGGAGTTTTAATTTCGTAATAAAATCCAACAGTGTTTCGCAAGCAAGATGGCGGATGCTTTAGCCTTAACTATTGAAGAGCAACGAAAGTCATTCGTGCACGTAGACCGTTTAATGGCAATTTTTAACCGAAAGCAAGCGAACGAAAGAACACGTGGGTTCATCGAAAGTCTGTCGAAGGCACTAGAGAATGTACAAAAGCAAGTTGAGGAACGACATAATGAACTAAATCACGCTGTAATAGAAAATTCCCTTCAAGAAGAACAAGTGCCTTATTTTCAAGAAGGAGTTTACTACGATCTGCTTGATCGAATTTTAACGGCAGAGGGTAAGCTTCTAGACGCTTTAGAGGTCAATTCGCCGACTGCACTAACTAGTACGCAGTTTGAATCAGCGCCGCAAAGCACACGATCAGAAATTATTCAATCAACTGTTCGCCTTCCTCAAATTTCTGTGCCTACCTTTTCGGGAGATTATCTCAACTATATAGCCTTTCATGATCTGTTTATTTCTTTAGTGGACAAAAATTTGTCACTAACGAAAACGCAAAAATTCTACTTTCTTCGGTCTGCCTGTACAGACACCCCATTAGAAATCATTAGCGAGTATCCAGTGGCGGAGACCAGTTATGATCTAGCATGGAACGCTTTGAATACACGTTATAATAATAAACGAAAAATTGTTGAACTTATTCTCAACAAACTTCTTGCCATTCCAGCTTCAGATGGATCTGTTTCAAGCATTAAGAAAATCCTTGATTCAACGAAGAACACTTTAGCGTTGTTGTCGACGATGAATGTTGACAACTGGGAAGCACTTTTGATCCATTTGACAGTAACCAAACTCGACAAGCAAACACATAAGGAATGGGAGCAATCTCTCCATGCAGCTACGGAGATGCCAACGAGAGAACAATTATTTGTGTTTCTGGAGACTACATTTCGAACGCTGGAATCGGTTGAAGACCACGAAAAATTATTATTGGCTGGGCAGTCGAATTCTAGCAAAAATTCGAAGCCGAATTCAACTAAATTAAAGGGACGATCAGTCAACACTACGACTTCTGAATCCGAGGACAGTTGCCCTTGCTGTAAGAAAAGGCATTTACTGTATAAATGTTTTAAGTTCACCGCATTTTCTGACGCGGCCAAAAGGGAGTTAATTAAAACTCAATCGTTGTGTCACAACTGTTTGAAACCTGGACATTTCTCTAAGCACTGTAAGGTCAAAGGAACGTGTCAGGAATGCCAACGATCTCATCACACAAGCATTCACAGCTTATTCTCCACAAGCTCGGCAAATCAAACAACAACAAACGAAGTTAGCACTGAAAATGGCAAGGAAAACAACAACGAAGTACAAGTCTTAACCACATCCTCGATGCCGCAGGTTCTTCTAGGCACACTCTGGGTTAAATTGTACTCAAAAGGTGGTATGTATTCTTTACGAGCACTAATGGATCAGGGTTCACAGACGAGCCTGATCACTGAGGAAGCAGCGCAGCTTCTTGGTCTTCCGAAATACACTACCAACATTCCGATCACTGGCGTCGGCAGCTCGGCCACCATCGCTGCTACAAAGGGGGTAAAGTTTACGCTTTCATCTCGCTATGAACCGAACTTTAAACTAAATTGCAACGCTTTGGTGCTGCCAAAGCTAACATCTTATCAACCTCCTCAACTCTCTCGAAATGAATTACCTAATCTCACTGGATTTTTCTTAGCAGATCCCAAGTTTGACAAGCCTGGCAAGATTCATATTCTACTTGGAGCAGAGTTATGTGGAGAAATTCTGAAGGCACAAATCAAAAAGTTCACTGGCAGTATTTACCTGCAGCAAACGCATTTCGGCTGGATAGTGTGTGGGCCAATGACAAAACCACTCAAACCAACTATTGCGGTCAACATTTGCTCTCTCGATAATCAGCTCCGTGCATTCTGGGAGCAAGAAGAATCGGCTGAAACTCTAAAACTATCCACCGAAGAACTCGCATGCGATCAACATTTTATGGCTACTCATTCACGTGATGACTCGGGTAGATATACAGTCCAGCTTCCTTTTAAAGCCACTTTATCGAGCAAACCATTGCCAAAATTTAGCTATACAGACTATAGCGCTATTCGACGTCTTAAGCAACTGGAGCAACGTCTTGCAGCAAAGACAAATTTCGACTTCGAATATCGAAAATTTATGAGAGAATATGAGGCTCTTGGGCATATGTATCGCATGGGTACGTACCCAAAGGATGTTGAAGCCGGCTCATATTTTTTACCGCATCACGGCGTGTTGAGGGAAAGCAGCACAACTACAAAGCTGAGAGTTGTGTTCGATGGTAGCAGCAAAGCGCAAGATGGCAGGTCTTTGAATGAAGAACTTTCGCCTGGGCCAGCTCTACAAAACGATCTACCTACAATCATTACTAGATGGCGCCGGTTCAAGTTTGGATTCCGGGCGGATCTAGAAAAAATGTTTAGGCAAATACTCGTGTCACCAAAACATCACAAATTTCAACAAATTTTATGGCGTCACGACGTAAATGAGGAAATTGGCATTTTTAGATTGTCAACTGTAACTTATGGTACTGCCTGCGCGCCGTATCTATCGATTCGCGTTCTACACCAATTGGCAACAGACGAGCTTCAGCGTTATCCTGATGCGTGCAAGATTCTTCTCCTAGATACTTACGTCGATGATGTCATCTCAGGAGCAGACACGCAGACAGAAGATATACGCCTACAACAACAACTTTGTCAACTGCTCAACGCTGGCTGCTTTAACCTTCGAAAATGGATATCAAATTCTGAAGAGTTGATATCAGCCATACCCGAAGAAGCTCGCGACAGTTCAGCTAAAGCAATTTTTGATGAGAACGACACTATAAAAGCTCTTGGTCTTGAGTGGAGCATTCGGACGGATACTTTCTCGTTTACCGTAACCAAATTTAAAATTCGACCGATCACCAAACGCAGCCTTTTATCAGATGCATCAAGGCTTTACGATCCGCTTGGCTGGCTGGCACCCACGACTATAAGAGCAAAACTACAGCTCTGGCTTCTCAACCTTCAATGGAATGATGTTTTACCGGAAAAAATCCAATCCGAATGGAGGGAATATCAACAAGGGTTAACCGATTTAGCAGAAATTAAAATTCCACGTTGGCTTGGTGGCAATTTAAACTCTTCGATTGAACTGTTCGGATTCTGTGACGCTTCATCAGTAGCCTTTGCAGCCGTGGCTTACGCACGAATCAAAGTTGACAACAACGCATTTGTGGTGAGGCTGCTGCAATCGAAAACGAAGGTGGCTCCGTTGAAAACCTTAAGTATTCCGCGATTAGAACTCTGCGGAGCAGTTCTACTCAACAAACTCATCGACACTTTATTCGAAAGATCTCAGCTGAATTTCTCTTCGGTACATTTTTTCACTGACAGCACCACAGTATTAGCTTGGATACACACGCCAGCGTCAAAGTTAACGGTCTACGTCAGCAACCGAGTGGCAGAAATTCAACGCCGATCGAATCCGAATCAATGGTTATATATATCAAGCAAATCAAATCCAGCTGACTGCGCGTCACGCGGCATCTCAGCAGCAGAACTGCGCGATCACCCGTTATGGTGGAGTGGACCAGCCTGGCTGCAGCAAGACGAGAAACACTGGCCTCAACAACCACATCTAAAGACAGATCTCGAAATTCGAAAGGTTGCATTGTCAGTCATGACAATCACAAAAACGCAAATCGACTATCCAGATATTCTTATGAAATACTCGAATTTACACCGGCTGATCAGAGTTACTGCGCACCTGCGGCGATTTGCTTTTAATGTCAGGCTTAAGGTTGACCGCACGAAGGGGCAAATGGACTCCAATTCGTCATCAAAATTTCGAACTGGGTTTTTGACAACGAGTGAGCTCACGGAAGCGCTAACCAGTCTCATACGAATTTCTCAGCAGCTAGACAGTGGACATGAGATTCGTCGTCTTTCCAACAATCAACCTGTACATGGGTCTAGCAGTCTTCTTCGCCTCAGCCCATTTTTAGACTCCTCTGGCTTGATACGCGTTGGGGGTCGTATCAAAAATGCTGACGGCAATTTCGACTTTAAACATCCTATTCTTTTATAAAAATCTAATCCAATTTCGACTTTAATTTTTCTAGATGCCCACATTAAAACATTACATGGAGGTCCCCAGCTGATGTTATCATACGTAGCACGCAGATTTTGGATCGTTAGTGCACGTAATCTGGCAAAAAGGGTCATCAGGTCCTGCAGGATATGTTTTCGCTATAACGCTCAGGCTGCTCAACAGATAATGGGAAATCTACCTGCAGTTCGTGTTAAACCAGCTAGAGCATTTCTCAACACTGGCGTGGACTATGCTGGTCCAATCACCATCAAACAGTCAACCGCTCGAAACAGCATCACCACCAAAGGCTAAATCGCGGTTTTTATTTGCATGGTTACAAAGGCCATCCATCTGGAAGCAGTACCCGATTTATCCACAATTGAATTCTTAGCTGCTTTCAGGCGCTTTACTGCTCGGCGCGGCCATTGTGCGCACGTATATTCGGACTGCGGCACAAATTTCGTTGGCGCCAGCAGGGAGCTGCAGTTTGTCTACAACCGAAATAAAGCGTCACTGCCAGAGATACTGCTGGAGAAATTGGCTAATGTTGGCACCGAATGGCACTTCATACCTCCGGCTGCACCGCACTTTGGAGGCCTTTGGGAGGCCGGAGTCAAATCGGCTAAGTATCATCTCAAAAGATTAGCTACTAGCCGCACACTTACTTTTATTGAACTTTGTACATTTTTAGCCGAAATTGAATCTTGCCTAAATTCTCGGCCTCTTTGTCCTTTATCCACAGATGCAACTGATTGTGATGCTCTGACGCCAGCTCACTTTTTAATCGGCGAACCTACGCAATGCATCCCGAGCGAAAATTATCTTGACGCCAATATCGACCGCTTATCGCGATGGAAAGTGATCGAGAAACTAAAGCAACATTTTTGGCAGAGGTGGTCGTCAGAATATTTATGCCGTCTACAAGCGCGACCTAAGTGGCTAAAAGAGCAACATGATCCGAAAGTAGGTGACTAAGTGGTCATCACTGATGAAAGATGTGCTCCTACGCAGTGGCCCCTTGGTAGAATCCAAGCAACACATCCTGGGTCAGACCACAAAGTTCATGTGGTCAGTCTTTTATGTGGCGGGAAGACTGTTAAGCGACCAATCCACAAATTGGCCTTCTTACCGACTCGAGACGTGATCGACTTCCAACCAGTCGGTCCAGCTGCTGACGCTGATCTCGCGCTGTGAGTCGGGGCACAGCGATGCTTCATGCCAAAACAACTCTACCCCCTATCAGTGTCAATCAGCGGCCGCGGCGGGTCGAAGAACTGTCGTCCTTGGCGGGGAGTATGTTGGCGACGCAACAAATATGCACCACGCACTTTCATTATTTTATATTTTTTCTTTACAAAAGCAATTAAATTTATAATAACCCTGTATCTGTTGACCGCATTGACATTCATCAACCCATAAAAAATCACGCGATCCTCACTGCGGCCAACAGGCACACTTGTATATATGTATATGTTTGTAAAACCTATGCAACTTCTTTTTTGACTGTCTCGGCTCTATTAGTCAGTCTAGCCGTGAACTTTCGCAAATTAAGACGCGAATAACGCTTTGCTCACAAGCGCCCTTGCTGGCAAATTTAAAATTCATAAATTCCTTTTAATTAAATCGCCCTTGCTGGACATAAAAGGAAGAAGTTGCTAATAGTTTGTTAGTAAACTAAAAATATTATAGAATAATTTGAATCAAAAAACAAAACAAAAAAAACTGAATTATAACAAAAGCAGGCGTAGCTGCAAACATAAAGACAAATAAAATTGCAAATAAAAAGTCAACTGTAAACTTAGAATTCTAATGAAATTTGTCTTTTGAACTCGAAATCTCATTCCACTTAAGAACTTACCACGCGGCCTTTCGTCAAATTACGAGAAAAATAGTACAAGCTATCACTATATATAAAATTGCAGTAATAAGCTGTCATTAACATCGATTTTCTATCATATTGTTTATAGTTATGCACCGCTAGTTTGGAGCTAAAAAGGCGCTGACACAACAACAAAAATTTTACGAAAACAAAAGTGTACACAAAAAGTACTATGTAGCCTCTCTAAAGAGGACACTTTAGTTATGTGTATGCCCAGTGCACAGTTTTTTTCGTAAAGAACGAATTAATAAAAAATATTTCATTGTTTATAGTCTTGCACCATACTTTATAAGTAAATACTTCAATGTTACGGGCCTCAGATAAGGAAAACTGGGCTTTAATCCGGATATCAGTGGAATTGATGATGTGCCGGTTCATTTTAATGGAAAAAGTGCAAGGAAGCATAACGCGAGGATAAAGAGAATTCGTAGAAATTAGAAATGGAAAGCTCCGTTAAACAATTTTCAAGCAGTGAGTCTTTGGAATTCAACTTTTGTAAGTTTTTATATAGGAATTATCATTCGAGGATCGAGTTGGTGCAATAGACTGCACTATATTTACGCGGCTTTTTATGATATTGGAGTAGCAGTCGAGGATCTAGTTCGTGAAATGAACTGCACTATATTTACGCGGTTTGTTTTGATAAAGGAATATTGTTCGAGGATTGAGTTTATGCAATAGACATCACTATATTTACACGGCTTAATACTGTTTGAACGAGGTAAGCGGAGGACCGCTAGAGACCAGATTGGATTGCTGGTCGGTCGTTTCTTTTTAATCTTGAGCGAGAAGATGTAGTTGCAAGTCCTCTAGCGAGGGGATTTAAAGGAGTTTCCAGTTTATGATAATTCTTCAGTTTGGCCTTTGTAAATTCGTATTTAACCATCTGTATGTTGAAGTCTCTATGAATGTGTTCGTTTTTAACAAACCAAGGGATCTAAGAATTTTTGATTGTGTTCTTTGAAGTATATCGGTATTTGATCCGCTGGCGTTTCCATACAGTTTTTAACCGTACAACCATATCTAGTTTATGACTTAATTATATAAAAGGATTTTATAGTCAAGTTAAAGAGGGGAGCGACTATTCATTAGCCAGTGCAGACTAACAGCTTTGAGTTTCATTTGTGTTCTCTTTGCTTCGATGTGTTTGCGCCAAGTCAGTCTTCTATCCAAGTGAATTCCGAGATAAGTTACTTCTTCAACTTGAGGGATTTTATTGTTGTTTAAGTATATGTCTGGAGCGATACCTCTATTTAGTGTAAATGTTATGTGATGAGATTTTTGTTCGTTGACATTAATACGCCAGCGAGATAGCCAAGTTTGGATTTCATTCAAATGCGTTTGGAGCTGGTTGGCCGCTATCAACACGTTCTTGTGTCTACTTAAGAATGCTGTATCATCGGCAAACGTCGATGTGACAAGATGCCGACTGATAGGAATGTCGGCTGTAAATATAAGATATAAGAATGGACCCGCAACACTGCCTTGCGGGACTCCGGCATTAATTTCAAATTCTTTTGTTATAATTGAATTTTGTTTAACTTGAAATCTTCTATTGTTCAAGTAAGATTCTAGAACTGCATGTACGTTTTGTGGAAGAAAATGTCTTATTTTATATCTAAGCCCATCATGCCAACTTTGTCGAATGCTTGCTGAACATCCAAAAATACCGCAGTGCAGTACTCACGTTGCTCGTATGCAGTTCTAATTTCATTTGTGATTCGATTTACTTGCTCAATTGTGCCTTTTTTTTCCTACATCTAAACTGGTGAGACGGAATTATGTTTTGCTGTGGCACAAATGGCGACATTTTTAAAATCAGAAGCTTTTCGAAAAGTTTAAAAAGACAAGGAAGGAGGCTAATTGACCTATATGATGAAGCTTTTGTAGGGTTTTTTCCTGGTTTTCGTACCATTGTAATAACTGATCTCTTCCATTGTTTTGGGAAATATCCATACATTATAATTGCATTCAAATGGCCTGTTATAAACTGTATTGCTACAAAAGGTAAGCATTTTATCATTTTGGGAGTAATAAAATAATGCCCTGGAGCTTTTTTGCAGACTAATTTATTCTTGACGACGTCAACTACTTCACTAGGAGTTACTTGAATTTAATTTGCTGATTGTTATCAGGCTGTGGTGGAAGAGGATAGAACCCTTTACTTGGATTCGGTTGAAACACCTTGTTCAGATGCATAGCAAACATTGCGGCCTGATCTTCATCGTTTCGCGCCCACCCACCGTTAGCAGCTCTAAGAGGGGATTCTTTTTCGACTGCAGTCCTTAGACATCGTCTGGATCGCCATAGGGATGTTTTGTTATTGCCTCTTGGAAAAGACTTTGTACAAAGTTTTGTTTGTTAAGTTATTTTTCCTTCAAAACAGCTGCTTTTAGCTTTTTTCAGTTTCCCTAAGTCTATATTTAGATGCTGGGGATCGGGTTTGTTGCCATTCCCTCCTGCACCTTCTTTTAATAGCAACGAGATGTCAATGGATTTGCTTTTTTATGGATATAATTTGGCATAGAATTTTCTGCTGCTATGGCTAGCATTGTACTAAATACTGTAACAGCATCATCGATATGCTTATTACTTTCAATTTTGTAATTTGTGTGTACATGTAAGCTTATATACTTTTTATATTTAAGCCAGTTAGTATTGGGATTTGTTAATCTGTGTGGAAACTCAGCTAGAGTTGGTCTTTCTTTCAAAAGGAATATCACTAGGGAATGATCAGAGGAGAGATCAAATGCTACTTGAGCTGATATGGATTCTCTTTTGATGCCCCTTAAAATGCCAAAATCTGTAAGGTCTGGGATTTTATTTGGATCTATTGGCCAGATGGTATTATTGGTATGTAGGTCGTCTAGGTGATACAAAGCTGAAATTATTGCTCCTATTGGTGATTACCCTGTCTAATTCTGATCCCTTTGGATTGCAAAGACGGGAACCCCACATGGGATGCTTTACATTATAATCGCCAGTGGCTATAAATTTATCACTTCGAGTGTTGAAAAATCTATATTATTATATTATATATATTAAAGCGAGGAGGGCAGTATACTGATGAAACTGCCAAATTTTTATTGTTAAGTTGTACACTTATTGCAGATGCATACGATCCCATATGGACATGCCTAATTCTATTACGAATAAGAATGCCTGTACCACCATGTGCTCTGCCGTCTAGGTGATTTGTTTGGTAAAATATGTATCCAGGAATTTCAAAAACACATTTATTGGTTATATAAGTTTCGGAAAGAAGCATTACATCAACAGCTTCTCGAATTAAAAAATTTTGAATTTCTTGCCTATGCCGACTTAACCCATTATCTGCCGGTACCAAAAATACGATGACTTTAGGCTTGAATTTGGTTTTGCAAGCTTCTAGTGGTGTAGTTAAGAGATTTTAGCGTTTTTGAAAAAATACACATTTTTTATTGGGAGATATGGGGTGGTCGATATATCGACCAAAGGCAGAATCACTATACACTGCGCGCCACTTGAAAAGCACATATAACACATTTTTGTTTATATATATCTCTCAATCCATATAAGTAGGAGCGTACATTTTTGTTTTTTGTATTGAAGGCGGCACATCCATGCCTTATTTAATCCTGCTTAAATGGCTGAAATATGTGGAGCGGTGAATTTTTTGTTAATTTTTTAACGAATCAACTCCAAAAAAGGATAATTAAATTTGCACCACTTGAATAGAACACCTTTAAAAAAAACGAGTTTTCAACATTTTCTTGTCTGACCTTTATTTATACATAAATAAAACGTAGTTAAAACATTTTCCATAAAAAAGAACATATTTTAATAATGGTTGGAACCCGCTTTGTTGGTTATAACTTCAAGCACCCTGTTTGGGATGGAGTCGTGCATTGAAGCAATATAAGAAAGTGGAATGGTGTTCCAAGCGTGTTTTTTGGCGTCAATTAGTTCGCAAACAGTTAAAAATTGTTTTTCAGGTTAATAGACCTTTCGAGTAACCCAACCCTAAACGTTTTCTATGGTGTTTAAGTCTGGTGAATATGGATGCCAGCTTAAAAACGCTACATTTTGCTTTAGTATGTTGGACTTTACAGCCCGGGCAGTGTGAATCGGAGCAGTATCATGTTGGCAGGTCCATTGCAAAGGTCCGTAAATCTCGAAAAAAAAAAAAAAAAAATGATTTTTGCCTTATCTTTGCTTTGGAGTCGTGCGAGTTTGAAGAGATTGTTAAAATAAGTCGCTTGTCCGCCTCAGGAAGGACACGGTGCGTTCGGCCTTACATGTTTTTCCTATGTTTGGCTTAATTTAAACAAAAGGCAGATATAACTTTTCGGCTTTGTTCGATTTTTTTATATATTTGCGAAACAGATAGCCCCATATCCTTGAACGCTTTGATTTCGCCTTTTTGGTCTCATTTAAGGCTTTTCCACAACCTATTTCAAGTTTATTAAGCATCAAAAATACGCTATCTCATTAAATTATATAAAAACAATCAGTTTCCGTAGAAAATCACAAAAAAAACTACTCGATTTGATTAACTGTTCTATTCAAGTGGTGAAAATCTTTTGCATGCTTTTGTTCAACACAAAAACATAAAAGCTAAAATTCTTATAATGTTTCACTTCCCAAGCATGAATTTTGTGATAGAAAAGGAAAAAGAGCGAATAAGATGATTTATGAAGAATTAACCGCAATCCGCCAAGCAATTTCTTTGTTTGAAGCAGTTATATTGAGAAATGGACTGGTGTGCTATTCACGTGGCGTGGAGTGTATAGTGATTCTGCCTTTGGTCGATATATCGACCATCTTTTTTAACTCCTTATAAAACTCGTCAAAATAATTTTTTTTGTTTTCAGAATCTTTTAAAAATTATATTTGAAATTTGTTCTGATATCTTAAAAAAAAATGACATTGAAGATAATAATTTTTCTTTTGGAAAATGGGTGCGGAAAAAAAACCTTAAAATGGCTTAACCAATTGGAAGGCCCATAATCCAAATGGAAAATTTTTGGAGGTTTGACTATCCGTCTGTTTTCCATAGACCAACCTATCATTTACAAAAAAAGTTAAGATTTTATTCGTATCCTTTGATTTTTAAGATTTTTTTAAACTTGTTGGTCGAGATCTCGACCGCCAGGCAGAAAATGGGTTAAGCCGTTTGAGTTCCATGCACAAATTTTTAATTTGGTCATATTTAAGATAAAAGAGCTGTCAATAACTTACTCTGCATTTGCACAATACTATCGAGAGAACTTTGCATTGCCGCCTGCATGAACTGAGCAATGCTTTGAGCAAGAGTTGAAATCACCACTTTAAGATTGCTATGTGAGTGTGAAGGTGATGGTTGGATGGAGTTCCCGATTTCAACCCGTTGGCGTAGGATATACCTGGTGTAAAAGGAGCCTTAGCGATATTTGGAGTTTGCGCCGTTTCAGGGACAAAAATATTTCCAATTGGATTGCGAATTAATTGCTTTCGAATATCTAGACGCTGCCTAAGATTTTTATAAACTGGGCAGCCACGGTACTTTGCAGTATGATTTCCCTGGCAGTTGCTACATTTAACTAAGTTGTGATCGTTTTGAGTGTTTTTATTGCATACTGAACTGTAGTGTAGTTCACCACATATAACACACACTAGAGGCAGAGTACAGTAGGTTTTGGTATGGCCGAATTCTTGGAAATTGTTGCATTGGACAGGCCCATTTTGTTTGTGCGGCTTTTCAACACTAATTTTGCGATGAAATAGGTACATCAAGTTATATATAGGGTGGCTTTTGTTTTTTAAGCGTACAGTTGTCTGGGAGAAGATCAATTTTAAACATTGGTTGCGGTACTTTGTCTTTATTTATTATTTTTATAACTGCCCTAGCGTGGAAGCCCTTTTCGTCGAAAGCATTTTTTATTTCATTTGTATCAACATCTGCTTCAATACCTTTGATAACTACTGTAATGCCCTTGCTTCTTTTTAACTGATATGTATAAAAGTTTTTTTTTCCTCTTCAAATTGTTTCACTATTTTACGATAGCTTACTTCAGTATCAGCTTGAATTTTTGTTTCATGTATGTTCCCTTTTGTAAGGGGAACAACATGAAATTTATTCTATCGAAAATTTCTTCATCACAAAGAAAGTGTTTGCTGGGTAGCTGTCGAATTTGATTTACAGCATCATCTGTTTCTGAAATAACCGATTGAACGTTAGTGGTAGGACTAGATGTGGCTGCTTATTGGCACCACTCAGGTGGTTCAAGAATCAGCTGGCAGCTGATAAAGCTGCTGCAATGGTATGTATGTGTGTATGAACGTAATACTTATCTTTGTTGAAACTTAGTTTTTGATTGAAGACCTAAATGATGTGTTAAAAAACGAGTTTTTAAATGAACGAAGTTGTGGAACAAAAAGGTCAGAAATAACAGCTGCCGTATAACAAGAAGACGAAAAAGCTTCGGTATTTCAGGACAGATTGGAATTTTCGTAAAACGAAGCAGATATCTTATTAAAAAAATCATAGCGAGTGCCCATAGATTAAATGGTTAAAATTTAAGGAAGTTGTAATAGAACAATGAAATTTTACAGCTGCACTTTTATGAGTCAAATTCAAAAATTAGGGAAAAACTGTAAAAGTCAATGCCCCCCCCCCCCCTCCCATACAAAATAAAGTGATTTTTGCTCATAGCTTGAGTATTTTCGCGCTAAGAGCAACGAAATTTAGTAGTTATACTTAATGCTCGTAACTGTACTGTTTTTCGCAGTTTTGTACTTTTTTTTAGACCGAAAAACTGCCTACTTCTTTTTTCCCCTAAAAAACTGGTTTTTATTTTGAAAACTGGTTTTTACTTAGAAAGCACTACATATTAGGTGTAGTAAAAATAAATCCATTATTTTTGCATTAAATTGAGGGCTTTATTTAAGATAGTTAGAATGACCCGATTTAGGTCAAATATGCGCCGTTTTGTTCGATAACTTGTTGCCATTTTAAAGGTAATTTCATTATGCCTCTCTCATAGAAGCCCTCGTTCCTATTAGCAAAAAATTGAGACAGTCGAATTTCAGAAGCCTCTCTTCAAGCGAATGTTTCACCAGCAAAATTGTTCGCCATGGACAGGAACAGATGGTAATCACTTGGTGCCAGGTCCGGACTATAAGGTGGATGCAGAAGAACCTCCCAACCAAACTCCCGGAGCTTCTGGCGAGTCACTATTGATGTGTGTGGCCTGGCGTTGTCCTGATGGAACACAACTCCTCTCCTATTGGCCAAAGCTGGCCGCTTATGGGCGATTGCTTCCTTCAGACGGTCGAATTGTTGACAGTAGAGTTCCGAGTTAAGAGTTTTGCCGTATGGGAGCAGCTCATAGTAGATAATTCCCTGCCAATCCCACCAAACACACAGCAAAACCTTCCTGGCCGTCAATCCTGGCTTGGCCACCGTTTCCGCCGGTTCACCGTGTTTCGACCATGACCGTTTTCGCTTGACGTTGTCGTAAGTGACCCACTTTTCATCACCAGTCACCAACCGCTTCAGAAATGGGTCGATTTTGTTGCGGTTCAGCAGCGATTCGCAGATGGAAATTCGGTCTATGAGGTTTTTTTGCGTTAACTCGTGTGGCACCCATACATCGAGCTTCTTTGTGTATCCAGCCTTATTCAAATGGTTCCAAACGGTTTTTTGTGCAATCTTTAGCTCTTTTGCAATCGAAACAGTGCTAACATGACGGTCGGACTCGATAATTTCCATGATTTTATCGACATTTTCGACAATTGGCCTTCCAGTGCGTGGTGCATCCTTGACATCGAAGTTACCGGAACGGAATCGACGAAACCAAAATTGCGCATGATTGGCTGTTACAGTATCAGGTCCATAAACGCTATTCACATTTTCAGCCGCCTGGCTTGCGTTTTCTCCCTTATCGAAGAAAAACTGTAAAATGTAGCGAATTTTCTCTTTGCTGATGTCCATCTTTGACAAGCTCTCAAACAAAACTGAATCAATCAATCAAAAAAGTGTCAAAAAAGCTTTTTTAGTAGGAACTGTCATCTTTCTAATGCCCCCTAGCGGAACACGATCGGAATTATACAACGCGAGATGCAGATAAATAACGCCATCTATTGGAAAAATAATGGATTTCTTTTTACTACACCTAATATATGAATGGCAGCACAAAGCAAAGATATAAGACACATGCGAAAGAAAGAGACGGGGTTTCAGTGCCCATATCGCATCAAACATCTGTTTCTGTTATTCTCGTTTCCTTGATAATAGCGTTGCCAAGTGAAGATTTGTCTTCATTTGTCTACATTTTGAATGTAGATTTTATGATTCATTTGGTAGTAAAAAATTGTGGTGAAAAAATCTTAAAAATGAAGATAGAAGTAGTCGCTATATATGTTTAGTATCGATAGTGTTAACAACAGTCGGTCGTTACTCGATGATTTAGGCGCTTTAAAACCAAGCATAAAATAGAAAGGTTTGAAGGAAAACAAAGATATTTTTAAAAAAAAGTTAGATTTTTGGGTCGCATGTAATGGCAATACTGCTTGCTAAACCGGTTAATAAAGAAACTGTAACAAGTCAAACATATTTGTCTTTTTTCAACCCTCTTTAACTATTTTGTTATCATTCTTTGCGGTTGCTTCTACCGCCTACTTACACGACCACCTATACAATTTCAAGCTACTTTGGGTTATAGCTTAAGTAGTTTTGCTCTAATTGACACGAAACCTGGAAAGTATGCTTCTACAACTTCTCAATAGATTTTTGGAAAAAAAATTGGGAATCTGCCCTTTTTCATGATGATTTTTGGCACGTTCTAAAGGGCTTATATTTACTTCAGAAAGCAAAAAAAATTGCTTCGATTGCGTAGCTGATTGAATAGTTATCTTCCAACAAAGTCTACTGAAATGAAAACAACGTGCTTGATCTAATTTTGCGTGAGAAGAAGATCAATGTTTTTATAAAAGTTGTTGATAATTTTGTAAAGTCTTGATGCCCATACCAAAAGTCGGACTTTATTAAAATTAAAAAGGATGGAAACAACCCCTGGCATTGCTGTATTCCGAATAAAACGTAAAATTATATTGAGTGGTTTTAATAAGGCATACAATAGTCACCTTGCAACTGGTTCTTAAAAAAAAATTTTTTGAAGGCCCTAAATGGACCTTAATATATCAAGCAGTTAAAAACAATGTGAAAGAAGGCCTTTCACTGCAATGGACAGCAAGTTATCGAAATTATTATCGATAACGCATTGTACCTGCACTTGAATATACAACTTTGAGTTTTAAAAATATTATTTTACATCAGAAGAGCTGGGAAGAGTATTTATTAAAATTTTTGAATATTTACAATGCAATCAGATAAAAATTTTATCTTTTTCTTTAATTGTTCGCACGTTTTTGAGAGCAATCCGAATTGGGCCTTATTAAGACATGGGGTTTCTAATATGGCAAAAAAAGGACAATTAATAAAATGTCTCAACTGAATACATTTAAACACTTTTTTGTATTTTTTTTTTACATTTTCGGATAAAAAAAGGTTAAATAAAAGTGATTAAGATCCAAACTCTCTCTAAGTTTAACCAATTTCGAACTTTCCAACGCCTTTAACACGCCTTTGTGAATACGCATATAGTTTTAAAAATTCACAGTTTCCCCTTTTTGCCTTATCCCCAAAAATTTGGAAATTTCCATAACATGACAACTACAGTCGAAATCGATTATAACAGACTTCAATGGACCGGAAAATCCGTCTGTTGTATACGATTTCTATTATAGAAATATATCGCATATAGTAGACAGTCTGCTATATACGATACACAGATATCACCTATAGCAGACATTCTGTTATTGGCAGTAATGCCCGAGAAATATTTTTGCCTCGGAATGCGGGACGGTTGGCCGCCTTACGTTAGTATTAAGTATATATGTGTCATAACAAAAACATTGTACACAAAAACAGAATTTAACAATACATATGTTTGTGTTATGTTGTATGTACATCTAAGAACACGAACATAAAACGCGAAAATGTAACAGTAGAATTCTTCATTTGTCTGTTATAAACAGTACTATCGAGTCGTGGGGACTTCTGAACGTGTATTTTATAAGCGATATGTCTACTACAAGCGATGTCCGTTATATACGAATTAATATGTATTATTCCCATTACACTTGGAGGGACCAGAGGTTTTGTCTGTTGTATACGATAGGCTGTTATAGCCGGACCTGTTATAAACGATTTCCACTGTAATTAGGAACGAAACTTTTTTTTTTTTAAATTGTCCATTTTATCGTTTTTTATAATGAATTCATGAATATATGATAGAAAAAATAAACTTTGAAGCAGGGATCGGCAAAAAAAAAATTTTAATTTTTGATTTTTTGATTATTATCCACTCCACACTTCAAAATTCTTGATTCTGAAATAAAAAAAAATAAAAATTGAAAATTTAAAATTCCCAAATAATGAACAATCCGTATTTTAGATTCTAAAAATTTGGATTGATTCTATGAAAATATTTAAAAAATTAAAAATGTGATTTTTTTGAAAAATCCGAAATTTATATGTTAAAATTATGGATTGCTGGACATTTATTAATCATATTTTAAGAATTATGAATAATAAGATACTTATAATTAGAATAAAAATTTCTTCATAAAAAAAAAAAAAATAAATAAACTACTCCGATCCGGCAGGGTTCGAACCCAAGCCCTTCAGATTGCTAGCCTTGCACGCTAACCACTAAGCCACGTCAAGTTCTAGGAGAGAGGAAGAAAATATCTCATTTAAGTTCAATCGAAAATATGCACAATAAATCTCATTCCTAAAAACCAAAATTTTGTTTGACTTTAATTTTATAAATGAAAAAAATCCACAGTTTTCAGTTTGGCAAACATGGTGTCACGGGTGAGCACATAACTAGAAATCGGGAATTCCCAGGTTCAAAAACCCCACACAAGAAGTTCTTCTCAAGAATATTTCAAATTCTAAATCAAATAAACATTAAAATAAACAAACATCTATGAAATGGGGAACTAGGTAGGTAGGTTGAAGTGGCTGCCACTTAGGCCATTAATCGGCCCATTGTGATACCACTAGAGGTTTTCTTGTGTTTGTGTGAGTGTATTGTCTTTTTATGTAGTGTGCCCCTAACATGCGATTTTTTTAAAAACCAGTGCTAGGCTTGGAACATTACACTCCGTTTCACCTGTGCCGGGAATCGAACCTCGGACTCTGGGAAATGGGGAACTAAGAATGAAACTAAATGGGTAGATGAAAAACTTCACTATTCTCATCATCTCAAGCAAGCCTGTATTGTAAAAAAAATTGGCAATCTTTGTTGGTTGGTTGTATTAATAAAAAAAATGTTAGAAAGTTTTTTTGAAGTTTTTCTTTTTGAACTTTTCTAAGAGGTACCGCTTTACTGAGTTATAGCTCTTTAAGTAGGTGTATTTTTCAGTGCATTATGAAATATTGTGGTTTTAAAGCAGACAATCGGACAGATCAAAAGATGGACGAACATAACAAAATAGAGTCTTCTGGTGTCTCTGATAACACAGGTATACAAGGTTTTGGACCAGAGAAACTGGATAGCGACCCTATAGGAATTTTTCGTGCTGATTCCGAATCTGGTACCCGTTTTTCTCTATCACGTCAAGTTTTTGAGAAATCGTTAAATAACGGTTTTTGACATTTTTACCTATAGTCTATGTCAATAATGAGGTCGTAGACCCTATATGCCTTAACCGATTTCAAAGTTTTTGGTACTCATATGAAAGAGGAATGACAACGCAACATATCCTTTATACACAAATTTGGAATTGATTCAGTAACTTGGAAGCTATAGGGCAAAAAACGCGATGCTGATTTCCAATTTTTAGCGATTTTGTTTAAAAACTTGAAATTCAAATGGTTATAATTTCCGAACCAAGGCTGGTATTCCAGGTCTTAATACTTTGAATGAAAGAACAATTAATTGAAAAAGATTTGAGCCTAAAACAAAAAAAATCCGTTGCGTCGTTCTATTTTTATGAGGATTTTTGCTGAAAATGACAAAAACGAATTTTTTTAAATGTTAACAAATTCTTTCAAATAAACAAATAATATCGATGTATCGATATATCAGGGTTTACAAAACATTGTTGCTTCCTTTGTCTATGGGATAGCCGCGCTACGGAGCATCACTACAAAAAGAAAAATTGGCCGACTCGCTTTCAATATACGCCAGGGCAACAAAGTGTCTCCGCCATTCCACTTGTCGACCTTAACAACATTTTCCTACCTCCTTTACACATCAAGCTGGGTCTATTCAAAAATTTCGTAAAGGCGCTGCAGCGAGATGGACCAGCCTTCCAATATTTGATTAAATTTTTTCCGAAAATTTCCTATGCCAAATTTAAAGAAGGTGTTTTTATTGGACCAGACATCAGAAAAATCATGCGTGATGAACACTTTTCGAAACATCTGTCACCTATAGAAGCAACTGCTTGGTCATCATTTAAAGACGTTGTGGGAAATTTTTTGGGAAATAAAAAAAGCGACAACTACATAAAAATAGTTGGAGGACTCTTGGAAAATTATCGAAAAATGGGAGTTCGGATGTCACTAAAAATACATTTTCTCCACTCACATTTGGATTTCTTCCCCGAAAACTTGGGCAAAACTAGCGACGAACAAGGAGAGCGCATTCACCAGGACCTACAGAGGATTGAAAAAAATTATAAGGGCTTTTGGGATGAAGGAATGTTGAGTGACTATTGCTGGTCCCTTATACGCGAAACAGATAGTAAACAATACAAAAGGCTCAGTTCAAATTCTGTTCATTTTTAAAGTTTAAATTGGTTTTAGCTTTAAAGATAGGTTTAAAATAGAATTTAAGTTTTATGTTTTTTAAGCCAGTTTTACCAACATACACAATTCGAACTGAAATATACATATGAACGAGCGAAGAATATACCAAAAATAAAAATTCGTTTTTGTCATTTTCAGCGAAAATCCTCATAAAATTTGAACGACGCAACGGATTTTTTTTGTTTTAGGCTCAAAACTTTTTCAATTGATTGTTCTTTCATTCAAAGTATTAAGACCTGGAATACCAGCCTTGGTTCGGAAATTATAACCATTTGAATTTCAAGTTTTTAAACAAAATCGCTAAAAATTGGAAATCAGCATCGCGTTTTTTGCCCTATAGCTTCCAAGTTACTGAATCAATTCCAAATTTGTGTATAAAGGATATGTTGCGTTGTCATTCCTCTTTCATATGAGTACCAAAAACTTTGAAATCGGTTAAGGCATATAGGGTCTACGACCTCATTATTGACATAGACTATAGGTAAAAATGTCAAAAACCGTTATTTAACGATTTCTCAAAAACTTGACGTGATAGAGAAAAACGGGTACCAGATTCGGAATCAGCACGAAAAATTCCTATAGGGTCGCTATCCAGTTTTTCTGGTCCAAAAGTTGGCCTTTATTTGTAAACTTGTGTAATTTTTACATAATTTTCTATGTCCTATATCAACTATTACAGAAAAAATCCGCAATCTTGCCATTTTGATTAATGATTATTCAAAAAATCTGCAATCTTATTATTCTAATTATAGTATCTAATTATTCATAATTCTTAAAATGTGATTAATAAATGTCCAGCAATCCATAATTTTAACATATAAATTTCGGATTTTAAAAAAAATCACATTTTTAATTTTGTAAATATTTTCATAGAATCAATCCAAATTTTTAGAATCTAAAATACGGATTGTTCATTATTTGGGAATTTTAAATTTTCAATTTTTATTTTTTTTTATTCAGAAATCAAAAATAAAAAAATTATATTTCTTGATCAATCCGTAATCAGTCAGGATAATATTGATGAAAATATTATTAGTGCCGATCCCTGCTTTGAAGTATTCACTATAAGAATAAATCAGAAAAAATTCTGTTTTCATAGAGGAATATTATTTTTTCACATTAAAAAAAAAAACTCAGTTTTGATTAGGACAACTAATTAGAAACGCGGAAATATTTCAAGCAATTTAAAGGAAAATAAAAGTAAAATCTATTGTTTTTTGTTAGTTCTTGGTCGGAAATCCTCTCTGCTTCAACACAGCTCCGCAACGGTTTTGCATGGACTTGATTAGGTCTTGGCATCGCTTAGCTGGTGCGTACCACGTTTCCTTCACTTTTGCTTAAAGATTATCCCAATTTGTAAAATTTGGAGTCCTGAAGGCTCTTTTTACTTCACCCCATAGGTGTGCAGTGGAATTCAAATCAGGTTTTTGCGACGGCCACTCAATGACTTTCATGGAATTTGAGAAAATAAGTTTTTCATGTACTTCGAGGTGTGCTTTGGGTCATTGTCTTGCTGAAAAGACCAAATAAGCGGCATGTTTTCTTCGGCCCACGGCAACATTACGTTTTCCAGAATGTCATTGTTTTTCTACCCACAATTTGATGAATTAGGCCAACGCCGTTCCACGAAAAACATCCCCAAACGAAAATAGATCCACCGCCATGTTTCACTACGGGCGTGGTGTATCTGGAATCCAGTTCTTTACATTTGGGGTGTCGAACGTACTTTCTCCCGCCAGGGCCAAATCTGGGTTTTATCATTCCAAAAGATATATTTTTATTTTTTAGCTGTCCAATTAGCATGGGTTTTAGCAAATTGCATAGGTTTTTTTTTTTTTTTTGTAAGACAACCTTACTAGAGGTTTCGTTCGTGAGAGTCTGCCGTGAAGCCCAGCATCTACCAAACGACGAGCAACCGTTCTTTGTGATATTTCTTTGTAAAACATTTATATAATATCGCGTTGTATATCGGCAGAGGTCTTTCTAGGGTCAGCTTTGGAGAGACGAACAATTACTTTATCAAATCGTTTTGAGGTTTTGTGTGGTCTAGCTTTCTGTGGAACATTTTCTGGGGTCTCCTATTTTCGAATATGAGAAATAGCATCAATTACCATATTTTTGGAAAAATTTAGCTGAGTTGCGATTTGTTGGTATGAGAGGCCAAACTCACGAAGCTCAATAATTGTCTTTCTTGTCGCCGACGTACAATTTTTGCCTTTTCCCATCCATTAAGCTATTTAGCTAAATAATTTTTCATTCAATACGCCTTCGCTTGATTCCAAATAATAAAATCTTATCAAAATATACACAAATAACTAAAAGAAACTGACTTTTTGGCACTGCTAAAACTTCGTTTCTAATTAAGTGTCAAAAGAAAAATCACGTGTTTCAATTGAGAATCCCACCCACGCAAATTTAGCAGCATATCGAAACGGCTATCCATTTGATTTCAAATGAGAGGAAGATAGGAATATAAGGACAGCGGAAATGCAGTGTTCAAATAACGAAAACAATTGAAAAGTGGAGATTTATAAGATGAGAAGCATCGTTTCTAATTTGTTGTCAACAGCTGTATCTAGCAGCACTTTAATTGATAAAACCGTTTTTCCGATACGAATTGACAAAGAAATAAAAAATATAGTGGGTGAAAAAACAAATGACGAACAAATCCTGGCAACCATTCTTTTAAGATTCAATAAACTAAAAAATCGCAAAGTGCAATTTTATTAAATATGATTGATTACACAGCTGCACAAAAAAACAAGTAAGAAAGCTAAAGTCGGTCAAGCCCGACTTTGAAATACCCAGCGTCCCGACATTATGAGCGCACTATGTTTTGCTTCTTTATTTGTGGGCGTGGCAGTGGGAGGGCAACATAAGTTATTTCCGTACACCTTTCATTCGCCTTGGTGAACCTATGTTGCGAATTTGAAGCTTCTACGCCTTTTACTTCGGAAGTTACGAAAAATCTTTATTTGTGGGCGTGGAAGTGGGCGGGCCACAAACAATTTTTTCCTACACCTTTCATTCGCCTTGGTGAACCTATGTTGCGAATTCGAAGCTTCTACGCCTTTTACTTCGAAAGTTACGAAAAATCTTCATTTTTGGGCGTGGCAGTGGGCGGGCCATAAAAAAAATTTTCCTACACCTTTCATTCGCCTTGGTGAACCTATGTTGCGAATTTGAAGCTTCTACGCCTTTTACTTCGGAAGTTACGAAAAATCTTTATTTGTGGGCGTGGCAGTGGGCGGGCCACAAAAAATTTTTTCCTACACCTTTCATTCGCCTTGGTGAACCTATGTTGCGAATTCGGAGCTTCTACGCCTTTTACTTCGGAAGTTACAAAAAATCTTCATTTTTGTGCGTGGCAGTGGGCGGGCCATAAAAAAAAATTTTCCTACACCTTTCATTCGCCTTGGTGAACCTATGTTGCGAACTTGAAGCTTCTACGCCTTTTACTTCACAAGTTACGATAAGCCCTTAATTTTGGGCTTATTTGTGGGCGTGGCTCGAGGTAGGCGGCGTCCATTTTTTGCCAGGATATGTCCCTTTTCGTAGTTTACCAGTACACCAAATATCAATGAAATGTGTTGAGTGGTTCGCAAGTTACAAGCATTTTACTGAAAACACATTATATTCATTTGTGGGCGTGGCAGTGGGCGGATGTCTCCCATTTTTACTTAGGATCATACTCGGATCCCGATATACCTGTGTGCCAAATTTCGACTTGATTGGTCCAGCCGTTTCGGAGGAGATCCGACCACGGACGGACGGACAGACGGACAGACGGACGGACGGACAGACGGACAGACGGACATGTCTAAATCGATTCAGTTTTTGATCCTGATCATTTCTATATACATTTTTCTATATCTCCGGAGCTTAATTCTCCCTGTTACAAGATTTGCACAAAACTAATATACCCCGCTTACGCTGGGTATAAAAATTGATGAAGAGTACTTTTGATGCGGGGTATCGTTTTATATGTAATTTGGCATGGAGAATCCGAATCTGTAACCCGTTTAGTTAGATTGGCTCCAGTTTTCGAGAGAAATTAAAAAACCGTTATTTGTGAGAGTAGCTACGAAAAAAAAATTTTTTTAAGGGGGAGGTAGGGGATCGGGGTAAGATGTATGTCAGAAGAAGGGGAATTTAAACTTCTACCCAATACTTTTTACTATCTAATTTTCCAAGTTGTACTTTTTGAAAAATTCAAAAAAAATCGTTGCTTTTTTTGAAAAAAATCACAATTTTCAGTTTTCCGTACTTACTATTTCATATTAAAAGCTACAAAAATTTCATTAAATATAAATTTATATATTTTTTTATGAAATTGAAGGAGCTCATGAATGTGTTTGTTTAATACACCGTTTTAAAGGGAAAAAAATTTGCTTTCATAAAAAACTATATAAATTTATATTAAATGACATTTTTGTAGCTTTTAATATGAATACTAAGTACGGAAAACTGAAAATTGTGATTTTTTTCAAAAAAAGCAACGATTTTTTTTGAATTTTTCAAAAAGTACACCTTGGAAAATTAAATAGTAAAAAGTATTGGGTAGAGGTTTAAATTCCCCTTCTTCTGACAAACATCTTACCCCGATCCCCTACCTACCCCTTTAAAAATTTTTTGTTTCGTAGCTACTCTCACAAATAACGGTTTTTTAATTTTTCTCGAAAACTGGAGCCAATCTGACTAAACGGGTTACAGATTCGGATTCTACATGCCAAATTACATATAAAATGATACCCCGCATCAAAAGTACTCTTCATCAATTTTTTTTTGTGCAGCTGTGTTATTGATATATATTGTTTTTCTTTTTTTTTTTCTCGAGTAGTTGTGAACAGGCCCACCTTCCGGTGCCCGCTTGACGTTGACTTACGGGACACCCTATATACAGCTTGTTGAAATATTATTACTTTATTGGATTTTTTTCCAATGAGAAAGATAATTTGTTTTAGTTTTTCCCAAAATTTGCCATTTTGAAGCAATTTTTTCCAATTCGTTCCACTATAATGCCTTCACATCGGCATTATTTAAGACAGTACATTTAGTTTTCACCAAAATGATGTATGGGTCTTGACAATTTGTTAAAAATAGTCGAAGCTATTCAACTTTCTCCAAAAAAAGAAAGAGAGAATTTAATACAAACGACTCAATTCGACTGCGCTACATTTTTTATTTATTATTATACCAGGTAAGCGTATATTAAATTTTGTTTAGGGGGATTGTAGGATCGGGGAATTAGTGTCGAAAAGGAATTAAATTACAAATTTCAGATCAAATTTCAAGTTTACTTTTTGAAAAATTAAAAAAAATCTTGTTTTTTTGAAAAAAATCCATTTTCGTTTTCCGTACTTACTATTTCATATTAAAAGCTACAAAAATTTATTAAATATAAATTTATATATTTTTTTATGAAATAAGGAGCTCATGAATGTTTTGTTAATAACCGTTTTGAAAGGGAAAAAAATTTGCTTTCATAAAAAACTATATAAATTTATATTAAATGACATTTTTGTAGCTTTTAATATGAATACTAAGTACGAAAGAAATTTGATTTTTTTCAAAAAAAGCAACGATTTTTTTTGAATTTTTCAAAATTACCCTTGGAAAATTAAATAGTAAAAAGTATTGGGTAGAGGTTTAAATTCCCTTCTTCTGAAAAATGACCTCAACAAATACAATACTTACCTAACTTGTAACCCTAAAACCCACTTCAAATTCAATTTTTTGTCATCAATAAGCTACTCTCAATAAAAGTTTTTTAACTTTTCTGCAAAACTGCCAATTGATTATGGGTTACTTAGTAAACGGATTTACATGCCAATTACAGTTACATAGTACACGTAAAAAGACTTTATATTTTCTTTTTGCAGCTTGTTATTCGAATAGAATTTTTTTCTTTTTAATTTTACTTCTCGATATGTGTTAACAGGCCCATTGACATAGCTTGACTTGACATTTAGGGACACCACTTATACGCTTTGAAATATTGATTACTTTGTATTGAAGTATTTTAACTCCAATTGAACATAGTATATAATTTGTTATAAATTTTTGCCCAAATTTGCCATTGCAAAATTTTTCTAATTCGAGTAATCCTAAAGTCAATCTTCAACATTTCATAAGGCGATATAATGAGTAAATTTATTTGCCCAATAATATGATGTTTTCATAATGAAATTTGTAAAGCTAATATCGAACATATTCAATAATAAAGTCAAAAAATATTAATGCAATTTACAAAAAAAAGAACCAATTCATGCGCTAATTATTATTTTCACTTGTATTTCAATCGCTTACGACTTTAATTTATTTTTTTATTTATTTTTTTACAGATGTGAATTCTCTTTTTATTTTTTTGGAAAAAGCTGAATAGCTTAGAATATTTTCAACCAATTGTCAAGACCGACTCATTATTTTGTTGAAAATTAAAGGAACTGTCTTAAATAATGCCCATATGAAGGAATTTCAAAGGAACAAATTAGAATTAATTGGCTTCAAAGTTGAAATTATTGGAAACAACTCAAACAAATTCTCTTTGTCATTGGAAAATCCAATAAAGTTATACCATTTCAGTAAACTGTTTATTAGAGCGTTTCAATTTTTCAACTTTTTTCGAAATGTAAATGGGAACATTTTTTTTTAAAATCTCTTTTAAAAAAACAAAAATTTTGGTATATAAAACTTTTATAGTTTCGAAAGATTAGACCTCGTGCAAAATCAGTAAAGCTTTTTGCCTAAAAAAGCCGACTTTGAAATATGAGAAAAAACATTGCATTACTAATTTTATAATAACTCTTGACTCGTTTGTCCGAATTATGTCTTGTCAGGCTTATTTTCAAGGCAATTAAATTTCCCAGGTTCTAACTTTGGGCGTAGAAACATTTTGATAAGAATTTAAGATTCTACAATCATTCAAATGTCATTTATTTTAAAATTTGAAGACAAAATTTAGCTACATTGAGGCATATAAAAATTATTTTAAAAAATTTGGATCACTTTTTAGTCTGTCTTTGAACGCAGATTAATGAACAATTTCATGATAAAAATTCTGATGTGCCACAAGCCTTTTAAAAAGAATTCTTCCAGGAAATTTTCAAAAATTGAATTAAATTGAAAAAGAGGGAAAAATTGATTTATCACAACAATGTCTTTTTATTTAAAATTTGATACAATAGTTTTTTTATTACTGTTTGAATCTGTTTTATGAAACTCTCCAACAACTTGTAAAACTTCGTTCTCTTGCTCTTCGCCTTTTGTTAATGTGTTATTTAAAAATTTTATAAGTCCAATAGCTATTTCAGCAGGATCGTTAACAACGCTTATGTTTCGAACAATTTCCCGCAGTTGTTTGAAGCTCTTGTTAGTGGCCAGCTCGACGGATGCAATGCAAGGAAGCTGCTATCAATTCCAACAATATTGAAGAACTGTGAAGAATTTTCCGATACAAGGGTTGCTATATTAATATTAGTGGTATTCAAGCAACAGTGCAAATCGCAGTGTGCAATATTTGCACTGCTTTTTTTGTACGCAATTTGACAAGTGCAAATATTGCACACTGCGTTTGCACTGTTGCTTGAATACCACTATTGTCTTAAAAGTCAAGCGAAATGTTACGAATTAAGTTTTTTTAATCTCTTGAGTTTTTTAATAATAAATAACAATCAAATGTCGTTAAGTGCGGCTTGTGTTGCTTGCGTACACGTAAACCAGTTTTAAAGATAAATTTTGACCACAGAGATGTTAAATTGATTCAGTCCATTTAGCGGGAAATTATTCGATATATAAGCGTTGTTAACCCTGCTGGTGCCTTAAGACCAGTTGCTCCGAAATGCAATGTTTTTGTGGCCAATATCTGGAGATTGATGAAATATATTTACTTTTAGCTATAACAATCTTCTTGTACAGAGCTCAAATTAATATGTTGACTATATATTTTGTATCAAAAATACACCGCCAGCCAAATGGTCCGTAAAGCATTTAGTGTAACTTTTTTAAGGTAACAGCAGGGTTAACGATCCCGCTGAACAAGCTATTGCACTTAATACAAACATTAAAAAACACATTAACAAAGGACGAAGATCAAGAGAAAGAAATTTTACAAGTTCTTGAGGAGTTTCATTCAACACATTCAAACAGTAATAAAAAAAATAACGCCTCCTTTTGAGTTTGAGTAGTGGCTCTAGTAGATTTTTGTCTGCAGAATAATTGAAAAATATCAAAAAAATTCCATCACGTAAGTATTTCGAGAAAATCGTTTTTGAATTTTTTAGCACCATTCTTCAATATTCTATCAAAAAGAATTATAAAATCCTTAAATGAATCGTGTAAAATGATGCTCAAAGTCAAAAGGAGATTTCAGCCGACCAGTGTAATTGTATCAAATTTTAAATGAAAAGGCATTGTTGTGATAAATAAATTTTTACCTCTTTTGCAATTAAGTTCAAATTCTAAATATTTCTCACAAGAAGTACTTTTTATAGGCTTGTGGCACACCATAATCTTCCTCATGAAATTGTTCATTAACCTGCATTCAAAGATGCACAAAAAAATGATCCAAATTTTTTTAAAAATTTTTAAATGTCTCAATGTAGCTAAATTTTTTCTTGAAATGTTATGATAAATGAACTTTGAAAATTTGTAGCATCTAAAGTTTTAGTCGAAATGTTTCTACGATCAAAAAAGAAACCTGGCAAATTTAATGTCCTTTAAAAAAAACCTGACTAGACATAAGTCGGAGAAACGAGTCAAGAGTTATTATAAAATTGTTAATGCAATGTTTTTTCTCATATTTCAAAATCGGCTTTTTTTTAGGCAAAAAGCTTTAGTGAGGTTAACGCGAGGTTTAATCCTTCGAAACTATTAAAGCTTTATATACCAAAATTTTTGTTTTTAATAGATTTAGAAATAAAATTTTCTCATTTACATTTCGAAAAAAGTTGAAAAAGTGAAACGGTCTAACCTACATAAACAAATATCGCGCTGTGCATATATAAATGCCAAAATTAGGTCTTATATCTTTTTAAAATTAAAAAAAAATTTTGTTTTTCAAAAAGTTTGAATACAAAAAATTTTGGTAAGATTTGTTCAATATGTTCCACATTTTAATTTTAAATTGTCAAAAAATATCTTGTCAATAAAATTGGTATTTAAACTCGGAATTAACTTAATGCTAATTTTGCGCGGAGATTTTGTACTATTGTTTAAACGACCCTTATGCAAAGAATGTGTAAAAGTTTTGCGAAAACAGCTGATTTCAATGTTTACTTTGGTGAAAGAAGAAGAAGCGAAGTTCGCGCATTTTGTGCGCATCAAAGCAGGGGTGAAAAATTTCCGAGGCTGCGGAAACTATTTCTTTTACGTAATTTTGCGCAAATTTTACGTGCCTACTTGAATACCACTTATATATACCCCCTGAAAAAGACTGCAAAGCTAATCGAAACGCAATGTCCGGCCCAATGACACAAAAACCAAGTAAATTTTGATTTTTTCTTTCTCGGACCAACTTTTATGGGTTTTTTTTATTTTGTATGTTATTAGTAGCTATTGTTGTTATGTATTAGTCGTTGATATGTTTTGAATCATTTCAGTAGTAAGGCCACAGCCTGTTAGTAAAAAACCATGAATATACAGAAAATAATGAACAACGCTTTTTGAAGTCATCAAAAACTAATAAAACTAAAAAAGTTTTTTATTACTCTCTATGATGCGCATTTTAAGTCGATCTTACCGACAGCTGAGCATCCTTAAAAAAAAATCTTAATTTTTAATTTTTCCTTTCTCTCTAGATCCAGCCTTCCTTAAATTCAAATTTTCAGTTCAATTTCTCAAACGCCCTGGTCTGGTTTATGTTAAGAATTAAACAGCTCTTTCAGCAACTGGCAAGCTTATTTTGCTGTATCTTTGTAGGTTTACATGATTTGGTATAGCTAAGAGCTTCCGAGATGTAAATACCAAAACTCAATGGATACATTACAAAGGTACACACAAAGTTTGTACACACAAAAGGATATTGGAAAAATTAAGAAGAAAAAATGTTTTGATGTATTTTTTTCGCTTTAAGATATCATCTAAAGCCACTTACTTGTTGTATTTACTGCTTTAAAACACAAAAAGCGTATCCAATTTACTGCACTTTAGTTATCTAAAAATCATCAAGACTTCTGCTAACTATGCGCGTGGCAACTTGGTCAATCCAACCCATACTACGCCTTGCTGACTGAGTATCCTTTAGTTTTGTCCTAGATAAAAATTAGGTACAATTAATTTATTGCGTCGAAAAGATTCAAGTAGCCAAAATTTTTTTACATAATAATAAAATTACTTAATTTCTTAATACTAAGAACTTTATTTGTAAGAAGAAAGATGCACGTTAAGCTCAGTTCCAATCAAACCTTCAACGTCATCATCAAATATATAGAAACAATAATTCAACTCAAACAAATTCATTCTTCACAAAAAAAAAAAAAAAAATGAAAATAAATAAAAAAAGTTTTTTTTTTAATAAAAACATAACGAATGAATGAATAAGGGCCAATATTACCCAGCATATTTAAAAATTATTTAAAATAAAAATCCGCTTTTGGTTTTTACCATTCCAATTTTTAAAAATATTTTAAATCACCTCGGCAGTGCGTTTAAATATGACATCAAATTTGAGCTCGATTTTCAAAAACCAGCTGTTTGGAAAAATTCAAAGAAAAAATTTTCAAAAAAATGCAGCTTTCGAAATACCACAATACGATAGACAGGACTAAAAGCTTTGGCGTCACAGCGCAGCAATTAGGAGCACGAAACAATCGTTAGAATGGCTCTTTATAGAATCCCTTTTTAAAATTAACGTTATAATCAGCTGTCAATGTACTCACAGCCCTGGAAGTAGACGGTGCTGCCGTATATATCAATGCTTAAAAAAAACACGATATTGAAAATGAAATTTATTTTAAAAAAATTTTAATTTTAATTTTAAAATTTTTTTAAATATGCCTGGTAATATTGGCCCTAAGTTATCCTCCAAAAAAATTTCAACAAAACTTTTTTCAAAATAAAAAAAAAAATTAAATAATTTGAACAAAATTTATTTCAACTAAAGGAAATCTAAACTATTCAACGAGAGGTAGGGAGGTTGAAGTGGCTGCCAGTAAGGCCATTAATCGGCCCATTTCGATACCAAGGAGGTTTCCTTGTCTTTGTGTGCCCCTAACATGCGATGTTTTGTAAAATCAGTGCTAGGCTTGGAACATTACACTCCGTTTTGCCTGTGCCGGGAATCAAACTTCGGACCCTGGCACCAAGAGCATAGCACGGATCCCCTACGCTATCCTAGAGCCACCCAACGAGAGGTAATTCTCCTTTCACTCTGTATGCCAACACAAGTTTAAGCATCAGCTAAAGAATCATCAGTCGGACGACGCACACTTACCATCGACCAATACTCGTCGAGGCAAATTAAAATGCGAATTAAAAAAAACAAAGGCTGTAATTGAAGATGAGCTTAAAACTCGAGGAAGCAGACCAGAAAAAAAATGCTGAATAGAGAGCTGCAGCAATTTAAACTACTTTTTTCTTTCACGAGACCACTGCGACTTCGCAAATCTTACCAAAATTAGTTAATCAATTGTTTGTTGTAACAGATATTTTTTAAAATTAACCAATGCAAACAGAGAAGGGAAAATACCAAAACAGAATACTAACATTTTTTGGTCTCATTTCAAAATCATAAACGGAAAATTTCGGTGCTATTATAAGAAGTTAGTTATGAAATTTCTATAAAAAAAAAATAAAAGAATGAGAAAAAACACAAATTAGAAACCAAATTAATAAAACACTTGTTTTGAAAATGAATTCCATTTACCGGTAATCTCTTTTATAAAAGAATCGTAATTAATTAATAATAGTGTGGGACGTTGGAGAGCCTCAGCTCTCATCAAGTGGCCCAACTAAAACGAAGGATTAGCCGAAGTAGACCACGGTAGCGTTGGGTTCTTTTTCAGCCTTCAAGCCTCTTTAAGAGAGCCAAAGCCCTATATTAAGCTTCCGTTCTTATAAAAAGTCTCTGTATGCTGACTGATGTTTGTCGTCTCTAATCTCCTGGTATTGATGATGAAAGTTACCGTTATCCGTTCCGTGGAGTTCCTGACAAGCAATCAGTACCAAATCGTTAACTGGTGTTAACCCTCTGATGCTAACTGGTGAGGCTAGGCTTTCAGAATTCCAAGCCCCACCGGTAAGATTTCACGACATGCATCGTCTGGATGGTTGTCCCGAAAAGCGTTAGGTCTCAACTCTCATTACTACGCCATCTGTAATTTCGAGGTCCTTGACCTTAAGCTTGGCAAACTCGTCCTCACCAATCCAATGGTGTCCCGTGATTGCCATTCTTCTTCTTACCAGTGCAGCACATTGGCACACAATATGTACCGCCATCTCAATGTCTTCTAGACACAGTCTACATGTGTCATGGTCAGCTTAACTCATCTTTCAAGAAGTTTCCATGTGCAGTTACCAATGATGTCAACCAGCTGAGGGCGCTTCGTTTAAGACCGAGCGCCCTTGTTGCCTCCCTTTTAGCCATCTGAATCTTATCCTCCACATCTAGGTTCCAAGTCAGTTTTGTATCCAGGATCACTCCTAGGTACCTCACCGACCCAGACACGATAACATTTGATCTAAAAAGATGCAGTGGCAGTCCGATTTAGCAGCATGGACAACGGGGTCATGTGCACTGCACCATTGTTCGACGTAATTGAGCGCTCCTCTCATCACTTCTCTGAATCAAGCTTATGAAGAAGAGAGTCAATGGTTATGTTCCACAGTATGGGTGAAAGTACCCCTCCCTGTGGACATCCCCTGACAACCCTTCTCCTCAGCCTGTGTCTTCCGTTTAAAGTATTTTACCTTAATGTTTGATTTTTAAAACAACTTAATGCAAAAGTCAAAAGAAAAACAAAAAAAATATATATATGTATAGATATATATATTTATTTTATTATTATTATACTTAAAGTACGAGAATGATGCGCACCGCGACCACAAAAGATCTGTTGTGCTAACCAAAATGGTTCTTTAATTCTCTTTCCTTAGGGTTGTTGTGATTCAATACTCGACTCACGAGCATTCAGCATAATTCGATATGGCCACCATAAAACCAAGCAGTTTATCCAAGACCATCTGCAATACCAATAAATGCATATCGATCAATTTTGGCCAACGACAAAACAACAACAACAACCATAACTGACTTCGTAAGCGAATTTCCAAATACAAGGAAGTTCGAGAATAAGCACAATTGGAACACCTGTTTGGGTTTAGAATGCAAGTCGGCAAATTGAAGCCGAGCAAAACAGCAACAACAGCACATTGATGGTACACGCAGGTCAATTCTGGAAAATTCGACCTACAACTACGCAATATTCGACTAGCATTGACTAGCGAGAAGCAGTTTGCGAGATCCCAACTCTTACGAATGTACCCACCAGTGGCAACAGCGGAAGAGTGTGGGTCTTAGTGTTTCAAAATGTAGGGATTTAGGGAAGTTAATCCAGTAGTTGCTAGGAGTTTTGGTATTAAGGTATTAAATAGTGAATAGGTAATAAGGACTTTAGCTTAATAAAAGTTTTGAAAACAATCTATTTGGTGTCCTTTCACTTTATTTATTCACACTAAAGTATTCAGACGCTGTATTCAATCGCGAATACAGCGGAGAAGACTTTAACATTGGCGCAGCCGGTATTCGACTGACTTTCAGTTGGATGCGAAACAAGGCCCAAAGCTTTTTATAAAAGAGTTATCCTGAAAAGTTTTGAAGTACGACGTGCGAAAAAATAAAAGAGTTCAGTTGAAGCGGAACCCTGCAGGTTTTAAAAAATTGGTAAACAAAAACCGAAAAAGCCGAACTCAAAAATTCGTAATTCATACCGCAAAAACAATTAAGATAACTCAAACAAAGTCAAACTTGCCCGAAGACGTTTGTTAACGTATTCGGCCGATTTTTCTTTGATAAAATTTTAATCCTTGGAATAGGAATAATTTTTTTTTCTCCTGCCTTGCGAGCTTTATCCCTTGTGAAAAATATGAAATTCTGAAATATTTAAAAGTAAAAATCAACGGTTGCAGAAAATCACGGAAGGAAGAATCAACATACAGCAGCCAACTATAAAAAGGGTGAGTAGAAAAAATTTAAAACAATATTTTATCGCAGAGTCCTTTTTGTTTTGAAATGTTTTTATGAGGATTTGTGCCTCATTCATATATAGGTAGGTAGGTTGAAGTGGCTGCCACTTAGGCCGTTAATCGGCCCATTGTGATACCACGGAGGTTTTCTTGTGTTTGTGTGAGTGTATTGTCTTTTTATGTAGTGTGCCCCTAACATGCGATTTTTGAAAAACCAGTGCTAGGCTTGGAACATTACACTCCGTTTCGCCTGTGCCGGGAATCGAACCTCAGACTCTGGGATCAAGAGCATAGCACGCATCCCCTACGCTATCCCAGAGCCACTCATTCATATATAGAAAAGCGAAAATTTTTCAAGCAACCGCTTAAGAAAATCCTAATTTAAAATCAGACCACCCTAAAGTCTATAGTAACGATGGCAAATCAACTTCAAGCCGATGAAGTAATGAAGAAGGTCGTAAACCTAGTACCATGTTTTTCTGGCCAAGACCACCCAGAATTAAAATGTCAAGTAGAACAATTTATTACAGGTTTAGATTTACTAAAAAGCATAGCACAAAATATGGATTCGCAGGATATAATAAAATGTGTAAAACAAAGGCTATCAGGATTAGCTTATATTAAGGCTAGCCAGAACAGTTTTAATAGTATAGATGATCTTGGGGATTTTATAAAGAAAAATTTCTTCAAACATAGAAGTTTAGAAGCGATTAGATTTCAGATTGAAAGCGATGCTGAATTTTCACATGAAATAGGTCAGACGGACAGACGGACATGTCTTAATCGATTCAGTTTTTGATCCTGATCATTTCTATATATATTTTGCTATATCTCCGGAGCTTAATTCTCCCTGTAACAAGATTTCCACAAAACTAATATACTCCGCTTACGCTGGGTATAAAAATATAAAGATATATATATATATATATATATTTAATCGTTTTGTATATCGCATAATTTATGGCTGCGATAAAGTGGGTTTTGTCAAACGCAATCTAGTAACATAAATGTAATGTGGTCGTTTAACTTGCTTAATTACTTAAAACCATTGCATAAATTTTGGAGATCTGCAAAAATTTGAGCACAGTGATGCCAACTCCTTGGTACTTTAGCGTCGCACCAAATAAATATTAGCACATTGTATTCATCTATAAAGCGCTAAATGTAGCATGAAAAGGGCGAAGCTGGCACCACTGTTAAAGCATGCACAGCATTTCATCTAAGTCTTGTGGTACATATATTTAAGTAATGAATTCTAAGTGAAATTGCATTTGGAATTTAGACAACATTGTAAGGATCGACTATGTATAAAAAATATAATAGCGAAAGTTTAAATGAATACGACTATTTATTTAATTCATTTAATTCACCCACCCAATTTCAAAACCTTTCCAAAATTTTTGGGACCCGCATCAAAGCATCTTCAATGCATATCCAAAAATGAGAAAAAACATTGAAAACAGAAACTTTATGCTCGTAAATACTACGGAATACAATACCCTTCCATCCCAACCATAGTTTTATTTTCAAGGTAAGCATACTATTTGACCAAAGGATAGGGTCCTTGCTAAAAGAGGCCGAACAATTGATTAGGGAGTCATGGAATGCATCTGAGGCAGTATCAGCACTTAGCGAGTACCAAAAACTGGCTAAAAATAAATTCATTTTCGGAGTGAAGGATCAGTATTTGCAACTCCGTCTAGAAGGACATAGGGATAAGCCTCTCTCGTTTTTGATTAAAATAGCAGAAGGCTCAGAAAAAATTTATGCGGAAAATAAAATTTAAATCAATTTTTTATTAATTCGCAAACAATTATTTGCTCTTTTTGTAATGTGGCGGGCCATACACGAGATATTTGCCAGCAGAGGAGAAATACCCCTTACTGCATTATTTGCCTTGAATATGGCCATGAGCAAAATGCAAATTGCAGCGAGAATAGAACAGAGCCAGGATTTGACCCATTAACCTGCGCGTATTGTGGGAAGAAGGTCATTTAGAAATTAAATGTTTTGGCAGGCTTAGAAATCTATACTGCCATATATGTCAAATGAAAGGCCACGAAAGTAACAAATTTTGTAAAAGTTTGATAAATAATTTTTCTGAAAATAACCGCACTGATATACAGTGCTACAAATGCTCTCAGTTTGGGCATATAGCGAGATTTTGTTATGCGCAACAGCAAGCAGATAGTGGTCAGGGAAACTCCCAGCGGCCCGGTCATGGCAAATGGACCGGAATTTCACAGTAAATATCAAAATTCAAAGGCCATACCTAGTTCAGAATAAGAAAAATGTAAGAAACAAGTAAGGGTGTTATAGTCAGGCAAGCCTGACAATAGAATACCCGACACAGACACACATCTTCAAATAATTTTTAACATTAGGAGTTGTTTAAGGCCATAGGGGCCCCATATACCGCAATTTGTTTAATTTCTTTATGCAAACCGCCCCTTTGCCACGCCCACTTTTCCACTTTTTCGGAATTCTAATCGGAGGCTTGAAATATTTGGAAAAAGTCAGATTTTGGGGCAGTTTTGAGATTTTTGTGACATACCCTAGTACTGCAGGTACCCTTAATAATAGACCGATCAAGGAAATTTTTGGGCAGAATGTTAATGGCTACAAAGGAAGTATAAGTGCCAATTTTCGTTCAAGTCCCATAGGCGTTTCGGGAGTAGGAGACAATTTTCGAAAAACACCCTTATGCCACGCCCATTTTTCTAATTTTTTTAAATCACATTAATTGGCCTAAAATATGTTCAAACACCAAATTTCATCACAATATCTTGTAAAACATCGAATTCAGAGCAGTTTTTGTCATTTTCATAACAGACCCTAGTACTGGATGTACCCCTAAAAAATGGTCCGATCGGGTCCATTCTCGAACCTGTTCTTACTCATGCTCCCGTGAGCACGCGTACCGAATTTCGTAAAGATAGCTCAACTCCTTCGATAAGAAAACTGTATACAAACAGACAGACGGACAGACAGACGGACAGACAGACAGACGGATATGGCTAAATCGAATCTCCTAGTGACGCTGATCATTTCTATATACATTTTGTGTGGTCTATCTCGACTGGTTCTGGGTGTTACACACAACCACACAAACGCAATATACCCTCGACACAGAGTGTGTCGGGTAAAAAAAAAATCAAAAAAGAAGGCAAAAATAAAGAGAAACCAATATATTTAGAGGAATTAGATATAAATAAGATTTTCTTCGATGAGTTAAATGAAAATGATTTAAGTAGAAAATCAAGCAATATAATGAGAAAAAAAGAAATTTTGGTTAAAGAAAATAGTCTCATGAATAAGAAGGTCGGTTTTAATGACAAAATCGTCGTGCATTTTATCGAAGGTGAAGATTTAATATTAGAAAACGAATGTCAAGAAGATATTTTAGAAAAAAAGCTAGTTATGCATTGCCAGAAATCAGAAAAGTGGCAAGAGGAGAAATTTTTAGGCAAAGATGAGTGTGGTAAGTAGTCAGCACTAAATAATATCAGTAAATATATCTCTTTCTACAACAATGAAAGGCAAGTTGCATCACTACCATATCTGGTTTCCAATTTTAGCGAAAGGATTTGTATTGCAGAGACAGTCACGGTCCAAGCTAAGGAAGCAAGAGTTGTAGCAATTTGTGCCGAAAAAATGTTAGGAGAGGTAGGAGTACATATAGAGGAAATTATGCCAAGTCTAACAAGTAAGAAAGTTAAAGTCGGTCAAGCCCGACTTTGAAATACCCAGCGTCCCGACATTATGAGCGCACTATGTGTTGCTTCTCTATTTGTGGGCGTGGCAGTGGGAGGGCAACATTAATTATTTCCCTACACCTTTCATTCGCCTTGGTGAACCTATGTTGCGAATTTTGAAGCTTCTTCGCCTTTTACTTCGGAAGTTACGAAAAATCTTCATTTGTGGGCGTGGCAGTGGGCGGGCCACATAAAATTTTTTCCTAAACCTTTCATTCGTCTTGGTGAACCTATGTTGCGAATTTGAAGCTTCTACGCCTTTTACTTCGGAAGTTACAAAAAATCTTCATTTGTGGGCGTGGCAGTGGGCGAGCTACATAAACTTTTATTCCTACACCTTTCATTTGGCTTGGTCAACCTATGCTGCGAATTCTAAGCCTCTACGCCTTTTACTTCACAAGTAACGATAAGCCCTTAGTTTTGGGCTTATTTGTGGGCGTGGCTCGAGGAAGGCGGCGTCCATTTTTTGCCAGGAAATGTCCCTTTTCGTAGTTTACCGGCACACCAAATATCAATGGAATGTGTTGAGTGGTTCGCAAGTTACAAGCATTTTACTGAAAACACAATAAATTCATTTGTGGGCGTGGCAGTAGGCGGATGTCTCCCATTTTTACTTAGGATTATACTCGGACCCAGATATACATGTGTGTCAAATTTCGAATTCATCGAATCAGCCGTTTCGGAGGAGATCCGACCACGGACGGACGGTCAGACGGTCAGACGGACAGACGGTCAGACGGACAGACGGTCAGACGGACAGACGGTCAGACGGACAGACGGACATGTCTTAATCGATTCAGTTTTTGATCCTGCTCATTTCTATATATATTTTGCTATATCTCCGGATCTTTATTCTCCCTGTAACAAGATTTCCACAAAACTAATATACTCCGCTTACGCTGGGTATAAAAATATATAGATATATATTATATATATATATATATAATTATATTCTTATATATATTAATCATTTTGTATATCGCATAATTTATGGCTGCGATAAAGTGGGTTTTGTCAAACGCAATCTAGTAACATAAATGTAATGTGGTCGTTGAACTTGCTTAATTACTTAAAACCATTGCATAAATTTTGGAGATCTGCAAAAATTTGAGCACAGTGATGCCAACTCCTTGGTACTTTAGCGTCGCACCAAATAAATATTAGCACATTGTGTTCATCTATAAAGCGCTAGATGTAGCATGAAAAGGGCGAAGCTGGCACCACTGTTAAAGCATGCACAGCATTTCATCTAAGTCTTGTGGTACATATATTTAAGTAATGAATTCTAAGTGAAATTGCATTTGGAATTTAGACAACATTGTAAGGATCGACTATGTATAAAAAATATAATAGCGAAAGTTTAAATGAATACGACTATTTATTTAATTCATTTAATTCACCCACCCAATTTCAAAACCTTTCCAAAATTTTTGGGACCCACATCAAAGCATCTTCAATGCATATCCAAAAATGAGAAAAAACATTGAAAACAGAAACTCTATGCTCGTAAATACTACGGAATACAATACCCTTCCATCCCAACCATAGTTTTATTTTCAAGGTAAGCATACTATTTGACCAAAGGATAGGGTCCTTGCTAAAAGAGGCCGAACAATTGATTAGGGAGTCATGGAATGCATCTGAGGCAGTATCAGCACTTAGCGAGTACCAAAAACTGGCTAAAAATAAATTCATTTTCGGAGTGAAGGATCAGTATTTGCAACTCCGTCTAGAAGGACATAGGGATAAGCCTCTCTCGTTTTTGATTAAAATAGCAGAAGGCTCAGAAAAAATTTATGCGGAAAATAAAATTTAAATCAATTTTTTATTAATTCGCAAACAATTATTTGCTCTTTTTGTAATGTGGCGGGCCATACACGAGATATTTGCCAGCAGAGGAGAAATACCCCTTACTGCATTATTTGCCTTGAATATGGCCATGAGCAAAATGCAAATTGCAGCGAGAATAGAACAGAGCCAGGATTTGACCCATTAACCTGCGCGTATTGTGGGAAGAAGGTCATTTAGAAATTAAATGTTTTGGCAGGCTTAGAAATCTATACTGCCATATATGTCAAATGAAAGGCCACGAAAGTAACAAATTTTGTAAAAGTTTGATAAATAATTTTTCTGAAAATAACCGCACTGATATACAGTGCTACAAATGCTCTCAGTTTGGGCATATAGCGAGATTTTGTTATGCGCAACAGCAAGCAGATAGTGGTCAGGGAAACTCCCAGCGGCCCGGTCATGGCAAATGGACCGGAATTTCACAGTAAATATCAAAATTCAAAGGCCATACCTAGTTCAGAATAAGAAAAATGTAAGAAACAAGTAAGGGTGTTATAGTCAGGCAAGCCTGACAATAGAATACCCGACACAGACACACATCTTCAAATAATTTTTAACATTAGGAGTTGTTTAAGGCCATAGGGGCCCCATATACCGCAATTTGTTTAATTTCTTTATGCAAACCGCCCCTTTGCCACGCCCACTTTTCCACTTTTTCGGAATTCTAATCGGAGGCTTGAAATATTTGGAAAAAGTCAGATTTTGGGGCAGTTTTGAGATTTTTGTGACATACCCTAGTACTGCAGGTACCCTTAATAATAGACCGATCAAGGAAATTTTTGGGCAGAATGTTAATGGCTACAAAGGAAGTATAAGTGCCAATTTTCGTTCAAGTCCCATAGGCGTTTCGGGAGTAGGAGACAATTTTCGAAAAACACCCTTATGCCACGCCCATTTTTCTAATTTTTTTAAATCACATTAATTGGCCTAAAATATGTTCAAACACCAAATTTCATCACAATATCTTGTAAAACATCGAATTCAGAGCAGTTTTTGTCATTTTCATAACAGACCCTAGTACTGGATGTACCCCTAAAAAATGGTCCGATCAGGTCCATTCTCGAACCTGTTCTTACTCATGCTCCCGTGAGCACGCGTACCGAATTTCGTAAAGATAGCTCAACTCCTTCGATAAGAAAACTGTATACAAACAGACAGACGGACAGACAGACGGACAGACAGACAGACGGATATGGCTAAATCGAATCTCCTAGTGACGCTGATCATTTCTATATACATTTTGTGTGGTCTATCTCGACTGGTTCTGGGTGTTACACACAACCACACAAACGCAATATACCCTCGACACAGAGTGTGTCGGGTAAAAAAAAAAATCAAAAAAGAAGGCAAAAATAAAGAGAAACCAATATATTTAGAGGAATTAGATATAAATAAGATTTTCTTCGATGAGTTAAATGAAAATGATTTAAGTAGAAAATCAAGCAATATAATGAGAAAAAAAGAAATTTTGGTTAAAGAAAATAGTCTCATGAATAAGAAGGTCGGTTTTAATGACAAAATCGTCGTGCATTTTATCGAAGGTGAAGATTTAATATTAGAAAACGAATGTCAAGAAGATATTTTAGAAAAAAAGCTAGTTATGCATTGCCAGAAATCAGAAAAGTGGCAAGAGGAGAAATTTTTAGGCAAAGATGAGTGTGGTAAGTAGTCAGCACTAAATAATATCAGTAAATATATCTCTTTCTACAACAATGAAAGGCAAGTTGCATCACTACCATATCTGGTTTCCAATTTTAGCGAAAGGATTTGTATTGCAGAGACAGTCACGGTCCAAGCTAAGGAAGCAAGAGTTGTAGCAATTTGTGCCGAAAAAATGTTAGGAGAGGTAGGAGTACATATAGAGGAAATTATGCCAAGTCTAACAAGTAAGAAAGTTAAAGTCGGTCAAGCCCGACTTTGAAATACCCAGCGTCCCGACATTATGAGCGCACTATGTGTTGCTTCTCTATTTGTGGGCGTGGCAGTGGGAGGGCAACATTAATTATTTCCCTACACCTTTCATTCGCCTTGGTGAACCTATGTTGCGAATTTTGAAGCTTCTTCGCCTTTTACTTCGGAAGTTACGAAAAATCTTCATTTGTGGGCGTGGCAGTGGGCGGGCCACATAAAATTTTTTCCTAAACCTTTCATTCGTCTTGGTGAACCTATGTTGCGAATTTGAAGCTTCTACGCCTTTTACTTCGGAAGTTACGAAAAATCTTCATTTGTGGGCGTGGCAGTGGGCGAGCTACATAAACTTTTATTCCTACACCTTTCATTTGGCTTGGTCAACCTATGCTGCGAATTCTAAGCCTCTACGCCTTTTACTTCACAAGTAACGATAAGCCCTTAGTTTTGGGCTTATTTGTGGGCGTGGCTCGAGGAGGGCGGCGTCCATTTTTTGCCAGGAAATGTCCCTTTTCGTAGTTTACCGGCACACCAAATATCAATGGAATGTGTTGAGTGGTTCGCAAGTTACAAGCATTTTACTGAAAACACAATAAATTCATTTGTGGGCGTGGCAGTAGGCGGATGTCTCCCATTTTTACTTAGGATTATACTCGGACCCCGATATACATGTGTGTCAAATTTCGAATTCATCGAATCAGCCGTTTCGGAGGAGATCCGACCACGGACGGACGGTCAGACGGTCAGACGGACAGACGGTCAGACGGACAGACGGTCAGACGGACAGACGGTCAGACGGACAGACGGACATGTCTTAATCGATTCAGTTTTTGATCCTGCTCATTTCTATATATATTTTGCTATATCTCCGGATCTTTATTCTCCCTGTAACAAGATTTCCACAAAACTAATATACTCCGCTTACGCTGGGTATAAAAATATATAGATATATATTATATATATATATATATAATTATATTCTTATATATATTAATCGTTTTGTATATCGCATAATTTATGGCTGCGATAAAGTGGGTTTTGTCAAACGCAATCTAGTAACATAAATGTAATGTGGTCGTTGAACTTGCTTAATTACTTAAAACCATTGCATAAATTTTGGAGATCTGCAAAAATTTGAGCACAGTGATGCCAACTCCTTGGTACTTTAGCGTCGCACCAAATAAATATTAGCACATTGTGTTCATCTATAAAGCGCTAGATGTAGCATGAAAAGGGCGAAGCTGGCACCACTGTTAAAGCATGCACAGCATTTCATCTAAGTCTTGTGGTACATATATTTAAGTAATGAATTCTAAGTGAAATTGCATTTGGAATTTAAACAACATTGTAAGGATCGACTATGTATAAAAAATATAATAGCGAAAGTTTAAATGAATACGACTATTTATTTAATTCATTTAATTCACCCACCCAATTTCAAAACCTTTCCAAAATTTTTGGGACCCACATCAAAGCATCTTCAATGCATATCCAAAAATGAGAAAAAACATTGAAAACAGAAACTCTATGCTCGTAAATACTACGGAATACAAAATTTTACTTAGGATCATACTCGGATCCCGATATACCTGTGTGCCAAATTTCGATTTGATTGGTCCAGCCGTTTCGGAGGAGATCCGCCCACGGACGGACGGACAGACGGACATGTCTAAATTGATTCAGTTTTTGATCCTGATCATTTCTATATATATATGTCTATATCTCCGGAGCTTAGTTCTCCCTGTTACAAGATTCGCACAAAACTAATATACCCCGCTTACGCTGGGTATTATAAGAAAATCGCCTAAGATTATCGATAGAAAAGGAGTTGTTCTCATTTCGAACATCAGTGAGGTTGAGGTAAATTGAGAGTCAGATAGTGAAGAAGATTATAAGGGCCAAAATTCTTTTTAATGCCTAAATTTCTGTCTCTATCAATGAAATTCAGTTTTCATGAAGGAGCAAATCAAATTAATAACAAATTAATTTTAGCAAAAAAATTATTCATAGCAAAATAAAACACTCTAGTCGACTTGAAAAAAATCAAATATTACCAAAACTCCATTTTGTTTACTCGCAAATTGCAGTAACATTGTTGTCTTCTTTGGCAAGACAAGACAAGACAAGACAAGACAACAATGTTACTGTAATTTGCGAGTAAACAAAATAGAGTTTTGGTAATATTTGATTTTTTTCAATTCGACTAGAGTATTTTACTTTTTTATTAATAAATTTTTTGTTAAAATTAATTTGTTATTAATTTGATTTTCTCCTTCATGAAAAATGAATTTCATTGACAGGGACAAAAGTATAGGCGTTAAAAAGAATTTTAGCCCATAAAATCGACGAGGAAGTCGATAGAAATCGTATTGGTAGTTTAATGAACAAGAAAGATGATGTTTCATTTATAGAAGAAAATTCAAAGGAAAATTTTAAAGGCAACGCACTGAGTAGGCAACACAATTCCGCAATAGAGGTACCACGTTTGTCCTGGCAGGGAAATCAGGAAAGACTTATTAGAGAAGTATTCAAGAAGTTCTTTAATACAGTAAAAGCGACCTATATTAGTTTTGTTAAAACAGTTTTTCTCGTACAAAAAATTTAAGAATGGAAAGGCGTGAACCGCCACATAAAGTCATATATGATCGATGGTGAAATTTCAGTTTTTAAAACGAATCCTTTAGACAAAATATTCGCATACAATTCTAAAGTGGCTTAAAGAGTTCTTGAATGTAAAATAGCAATTGAAAAACGCAGATTTCATCACGTAAGGTGAGGTCTAACCGTTTTTAAACTTAACTATGACAAGTATTTTCTTTTTAACATCGCTTAAGGCGATGTATAAATAAGAATTTCCTAGCGAAACATATTAAAAACCCAGAAATCTGGTAAACTATTTTAAAGGCATACAGTCACGCATATTAAGAGCAAGCCCTGGTTTTCGTTTTGATTTAAATAAAATCTTTGAAATTAAAAGCATTAATAAGCAGAAAATAAAATCAAAAGAATTGAGCAATCAAATTCGTCAATGCATAAGCTCAATGAAGCAACGCATTATGACAATTAAAACCAAACCAAAAGAACGAAAAGTAAAAAGTATAGTAAAACAGTAGGGACTCGAGCACAGTAATTTGTATATTTTTTTATTTTCAAGAGAAGCTTAGGCACAAGACGACGCTCAGTGGAAATAAAACTGGCGATGACTGTAAACAATTTGTTCCGACCAGAAGAACAAGAAGGGAAGAATAATAACAAAAGAGAAAATAAGGTGGTAAATATAATATAAACAACCATATACATATATTTATTAAATAATTGTATATGCAGTCGAAAAAGACAAATTTTTTTTATTAAAATCAATACCTTGAAAAGATAGGTATTTTGGTTACATAACACCACCTTTATTAAAAAAAAAAAAAATTAAAATTATTTTATAAAAAAATGCATCTCAGACTGAGATTCTCAATATAAAGAAAAATAAAAAAAAAACGTATGGAGCAGTTAAAAAAAAAAAATAAAAATTAGAAAAATAATTGAAAATATACTATAAATAAAAAAAAAATAAAAAAATATTTTATTGAAAGCTAGAATTAAAAATGTATACGAAATAAAAATGTCAAAAATGAACGTATTTGAACATATTTGAATAAGAAATCGAATTATAACTAAGTAAAGTATGCGGAAAAGAATTATCTTAAGAAACAATTTTGCACTCAAATTTTAAAAATATAACAAATTAAAAAATAAATGAATCTATATATTATATATAAGGGAAATGTATTTCTAAAATTTCGCAAATTTATAACGCATTGCAACCTTCCTTAAAGAGGGATCGATTAAAACAACAACTAGTAATGAAAAATCTTAAGAATTTGAAACTGTTTGAATTTAATTTAATGATGAATAAAGGATTTTTGAAAAACAAAGCAAACTTGTAAGCAGAAAAGAAATCTTGAAATTGAAATTTTAAGTGATTATATACTAATAAAATTTGAGAATTTCAAAGTCAGAAATTAAGGAGTATAAACAAACAATTGTGCCATTCGATTAGAAAGTTTTACGAATTAAGAAAAAGAAACGAGAAAAAAATAAACAATTTTAATCAGATTTGAAAAGTAACAGTTTGTAAAAGCAGTTGATTGATTTTAATTACTTTTGAAGTAGAGTTAAGAAATAATAATTTTATCGAAACACGCAACACTGAGATCGAACAACCAACATCAGCAGGACAGCAGTCTAAATTGCCAACAACCAAAGTAACCGCACCTATCAGCAACAGCAGTATCATCAGTTGAGTACAACATTGTAAATTGAATAGTACATACAAGCAGCGCCATCTACGCTCGATTCGAAAAAATGAAATTCAAAAAGGTATCGTCAACATACTAGCGACTCCTTTAAAAGGGGGCGGGAAGGCAGGACTCATTTAAACAAACCTCACCGTCGAGATCCTCGCGATGCCTTTAAAAAGGGGAGGGATGTTGTGAGTCAATACTCGACTCACGAGCATTCAGCATAATTCCATATGGTCACCATAAAATCAAGCCGACCATCTGCAACAACAATAAATGCATATCGATCAATTTTGGCCAACGACAAAACAACAACAACAACCATAACTGACTTCGTAAGCGAATTTCCAAATACAAGTAAATTCGAGAATAAGAACAATTGGAACACCTGTTTGGGTTTAGAATGCAAGTCGGCAAATTGAAGCCGAGTACAACAACAACAACAGCAAATTGATGGTACACGCAGGTCAATTCTGGAAAATTCGACCTACCACTACGCAATATTCGACTAGCATTGATTGGGAAATCGACTATGCAGCATTGACACTTTTGTATTATAAAAGCCAATGATCGAGAATGAGAAAAGACACTCAGCGAGAAGCAGTTTGCGAGATCCCAACTCTTACGAAAGTTTTGGTATTAAGGTATTAAATTGTGAATAGGTAATAAGGACTTTAGCTTAATAAAAGATTTGAAAACAATATATTTGGTGTCCTTTCACTTTATTTATTCACACTAAGGTATTAAGACGGTGTATTCAATCGCGAATACAGTGGAAAAAACTTTAACAGGGTTTTTATAAAATTTATTTAAAATAAGTTCATAGCTATACATAGTGATGTATCGGAAATTGAAATATTCAACGGATTGCGAGATATAGCCATAAGTAAGTGAATAATTTTATTCTCGGTCCCACTTTTTGAAGTCTATTTAAAAAAAAAAAGAGGAGTGCCTTGACAAAACTGAGTATGAGGCGTTGTTATACTCACCGAGCACTTTCAAAAACAGTCGTAAAATTTTTGTCTACAAAAATCGTGTCGGCCTGTGAAATTAACACCATGTGTTCAAGTCCAGGATATTTTGTGGCAAATTTGACCCCCTTTCTGTTGGTGGCTTGATCTAAAACTTGAAGCACACCTTTTGTTTTGATAACAATATAATTTAGTAAATTCCTTTCGATACAAGCTACAATATGGAAACCGCTTGCTTGACGTTTTTATATATTATATTTCATTAAATGAAGTAACTGAAATTTGACCCCCTTCTTGTTGGTCGATCCAGCTGGAACATAGTTTACACCTAAAGTTCTGATGACAAAACCACTTAGTAAATTCTTTTCGATGCTTAAACCAATATGGCCGCCGCTTGCTTGCCATTTTTATATATTTCATCAAATTTAGTAACTGTAATTTTACCCCGTGCTGTTGGCAGATTGATCTGAAATTTGGTAGACACCTTTAATTCTAATACCAATACAATTAAATAAATTCTGTTCGAAGCTGCAATAAAGATGGCCACCACCAGCTTTCCATGTTCATATACGAAATCTAAAACCCTAACTTGACCCCTTCTTGTTGACAGACTCATCGGAAACTTGGTACACATCTTCAGTTTTGATGGCAATACAATTAAATAAAATCTGATCGATGCTTGAACCAATAAAGCTCCCATTTCCCTTTTCCCCCATTTTCCTATTTCTCATCAAATCTAGTAACTGAAATTCGACCCATTTCCTGTACACGCATCGATCTCAAACGTGGTACACATCTTGAGTTATGATGAGCATACAATTAAATTAATTCTGTTCAATGCTTAAACCAATATAACCGCCGCTAGCTTTTCATTTTTATATATTTTATGAAATCTAGTAACTGAAACTTGACCCCCTTTCTTTTGACGGATTCATCTGAAACTGAGTATTTATCTATAGTTCTGATAACAATACAAATAAATAATTTTTGTTCGATGATCTAACCGCCGAAAATACACTTAAGTCAATTCTGTTCGATGGTCAAACCAATCACTACCTTGTTCTTTTCATATATTTCATCAAATTTAGTAACCGAAATTGAATCCCCTTCCTGTTGGCGGATTGATTTGAAGCTTTTCTGCAGTATCCAGTTGTAAAATTATTTGAAAATAACTAGTACTTCAACGAAAACTAGAAGAACCAGTGCATCTTTTGGGTATGCTTCCACCATTAGTATACTAGTGATAAGTGGAATAATAATATGCGTTCATGAATGTTGCACTACAAACCAATCGGTAGTGACTGAATATAAACGGTTTTCCCGCGATATGCTTACAGAAAAAGGCAAGCAAATCAATAATTCTAGTACCTTTTTCCCGCAAACAGCAAAAGTCTTTATTTGGTGCAAATTTACACAGTTCCATTCAAAAGTACTAGAATATTTCTGGTGCATACTGTACTAGTGTAAGCTCAGTTGATTGTCATTATCATATATTTCATCAAAGCTAGTAATTGAAATATGACCCCCATTTCTGTCAACGGATTCATCTTAAACATGGTACACACCTTAAGCTCTGATGACAATACAAATAAATAATTTCTGGTTGATGCTTATACCAAAATGGCCACCGCTAACTAACCATTTTCATATATTTCATCAAATGTAGTAACTGAAATTTGAGCCTTTTCTATTTACGGATTGACCTGAAACTTGGAACACACCTTTAGTTCTGATGACAATACAAATAAATAAATTTTTTTCGATGCTCAAAGCAATATGGCCGCCGTTTGCTTGCCATTTTAATATATTTCATCAAATCTAGTAACTGAAATTTTACCCCCTCCTGTTGGCAGATTGATCTGAAACCTGGTACACATTCTGTTCGATGGTTAAATCAAGATGGCCAGCACTAGCTTGCCATTTTCATATATTTCATCAAATCTTGTAATCGAAGTTTGGCCTCTCCCTGTTGGCCGATTGATCGGAAACTTGGTACACAACTTAAGCTCTGATGAAGGTACAACTTGTAAATTCTTTTTGATGCTAAAGCTTATATGACCGCCGCTGACTTGCCATTTTTATAAATTTCATCAAATCTAGTAACTGCAATTTCACCCCTTTCTGTTGGCGGAATGATCTGAAGCTTGGTACTGTTGTGAGTAACGATCCGACTCAAACATTTCCAATTACCTTCCCCCTCTTTTGGACGAAACTTAACAAACAAAAAGCAACAGTTAGTTACCATTGGGAAAGAGAACAATATCACAAGCTTCAGCACAGCGAACGAGATTAATATGAACAACAACAATAAAATGGTGACCGATGAATGATCGACTCGGCACAACGGTTGGAAAAAGTAAGCAGCATAGGAGTCAACCCACCAGCAATGAGTTCCGGCACTTTTCAGTGAGGAGTCGAGCATTATGAAGTTAAGGCAGAGACTGGCCTACGGAAACAAAAGAAGAGAAGAGCGACTGAAGAACGTGCATCACATCGATGGGTCACTGAGAAAGCACCAAGTCAGCATTATGGTCCTATAAAAGTGGAGCTTGAATCCATGGAAAGGCAGACTGATCTTTACGTTATTCTGGAAGACATCTCAGATCTATCGCACGCACTATGAAGATGGCACGACGAAAAGATTTTATAAAAAGAATAGGGAAGTTTTCGAGTGAACAATGATTTATATATATTAAATAAAAGGGTTGGAAACTGTCAATCTCATATATTATCTTTAAACGGAATATAGGCATGTATGACTTCATACCTTTTAAACCCCGCATCTCAACATAATTGGCGCAGCTGCTATTCGACCTACTTTTAGTTAGATCAAACTCAGTTCTCCAAAAGTTATTTTTTAATTATTGATCGTGATGCGGTTTGATTTTTGACACTTTTCAGCTAATTGGGACTGTGGCAGTCTTAATGGCAAAATGATGAAACTGGTGGGTACGATAAGCAATTTTTGAATCGTTTTGGGTCCTATTTAATGTTACATAAAAATAAAACTGAACGTCCGTTTACATTCAAACCACAAGAAAAAAAATTAAAGGCCTTTTAAGAAAAAGAAAAAATAGTTGATAACGCTTCCGAAGAAATTTAAAGGGAAGCAAGGGAATTGGTAAAAGGGGCAAGTATTGGCAAAGAGACCACACAATTAATAAAAAGAACAAATAGTATTGGGACAATTTTTAAAAATTAAAGAGGCAACTTTTTTAATCAATCAAGTCAATATTACAGTAAGCGAATCAGAGCAAGTCGCAGAGGAAAAAACTCACTGCTTAGGAGAGACCATAGATTTTTTAAAAGAGAAGTATCAGCAACTGAAAACTCAGATTGACGAACAGAATAATTTAATAGAAGACAGCAGAGAAAGATTATCAGGAATTGAGAGAAATATTGAATAAATCAGTAGGTAAGAAGTAAGCACAGGCAGCTGAAAAGGACAAAGCGCGCCTGATTGAAAATGAGAAAGAGGTAAAACAGTTGAAGCTAGAAGTAAAACACAACAAATCCTCATTTAAAACCGTTTGTGACACTACTAACGTTGCCAGTCCTAACCTAGGGAGAAAAGAACTATTACCATCAATACGGACAACCTCGCTTTTCCAAGCCCAGCATACACAAGACCAAATACAATTCAATAACAATGAATACAGACATCGTGACAAATTTTCAAATACAAACAAATCAAAGAATACCAACAACTAGTATCAATACGACTCACGCACTACAAAAAGACGAAGTATTGGACAACGATAATCGCTTTGTACCAGAAAACACAAACACGGATATGACTGCAGAAGTTTAAGAATTTATAACAGGGCTATAATTGGTCAAAAAGCTTAAGGTAACGTAGAATCCGAAACTGTTTTGCTTTGGATAAAGCTAAGAATAGCAGGAAATTTTTTTATAAGAGCTTATCAAGTTAGCTTCAATACAATCGATGAGTTCGCCGATGTTTACAAAAGACAATTTTTACCAAATAGAAGTCTTGAAATTATTAGGACCAAGTTAGCCAATGCAGAGCTGAAATTAAATGAATCAGCGTCAGCATTTGGTAAAAACATTAAATCTGGTTGTGTGCCGGGTATGAGCGTCTAAGTTGAACCAGAAATAAAAGTCCTTTGCTTCAATTTTCGATTATAATAAGTCCTTTATGGGTTATCTTTTATACTAGCATATTAACATAATGTTTTCCTATGCTGGCTCAGTTAACTACCCAAGTCCCTAGCTACACTGAGATAAACACTTTGTGGTCCTGGCTCGTAAGTAGGTGCGCCAAAGTTGAGATCTGATTAGTTACTTCTCGATTCAAAACTGCAAGTCCTCCTCCATAGATCGAAGCTCCGCTAAAATAGATCAATATTGCCGACCTAGCAATATTGGATATTGATTGATTTCACTAGTATGACTTCGAACTTCCCCTGACGGTGTGCCTACGTTGCATTTGTTGTTGTTGGACTTGGCTCTTGTTGTTCTGTTGAACGGCTTGTTACTTCTTCCATAAGTTGCGTTGATTGCCCTTCTCGTTCGCCTGTTGTTGTTATTGCGAGTTACGCCAATAACTTTATTGCTGTGTTTCCATTTCGTCTTCCATTGTTGACCTTACACGGTGTGCTTGAAAAATTTTAAATGGAATTTTGGAAGACGTAAAAATTTTTTGATGCACACTATAGTTTTCTTTATTTTGATGAATTTTGGTAAGTTTTAAAAAAATCGGTGGAGCCGTTTTTTTTTTTTTTTTTGAGATTTTCAAAATTTTGTATAAAAAATTTTAAATTATGCCAGATTTCACCATTAGATTTTCAAAATATTACCAATGAAAGATAATTTCTTTGAATAATAAAAAGCAAATGTATTAACGAAATTACTATAAGTATGTAGCGCTCACCTCCCCTTGCATACCTCCCCCTCTTAGCAAGATATTGCTTCCAGCCCCTCACTGTGCATCATAACTGACTGCAATCATGCGTGAAATCTAAAATTTTTATATAATTTATATTCATATATGCCTATACATATATGTATATATACATATATATTATATTGTTAGTATATATTTATATGGCAAGTCCGCGTTTACACGTGGGAAGCAATGTTCGAGAACATTTGAAGTTATCTTTTGTTGTTTCGTTAAACACTTCTTTGGTTATATCGAAAAAAAGCCACAACCTTTTGCCGACATAGCCAACAGAAGATCCTCTCTTTTTCCTGTAGATCACCACTACATATTTCTTAAGTCTAAACGCGCACTGAGTAATTGAGTTGGCCTTCATTTGCAGTATTACGAATGATATGTAGATATTACATACAGTGGTGTAGCGAGCTTTGACGGCGCTTGGGGAAAATAGAACATTGCCGACCCTAACGACCATACTTCCATTCTAGATTAACTTAATTAAGACTCATATTTTAGTTTAGATATTCTTGTCAAAATTAAATATACGACGCGTTTACTTATTCTTTTCATTTAGTAGTGAAACGATCATTTGAATGACTTTGCTTCCATTGCAAAGGATTCCAACACAACTACTGCAAATGAAGGCCAACTCAATTACTTAGTGCGCGTTTAGACTTAAGAAATATGTAGTGGTGATCTACAGGAAAAAGAGAGGATCTTCTGTTGGCTATGTCGGCAAAAGGTTGTGGCTTTTTTTCGATATAACCAAAGAAGTGTTTAACGAAACAACAAAAGATAACTTCAAATGTTCTCGAAACATTGCTTCCTTCGTGTAAACGCGGACTTGCCATATAAATATATACTAACAATATAATATATATGTATATATACATATATGTATAGGCATATATGAATATAAATTATATAAAAATTTTAGATTTCACGCATGATTGCAGTCAGTTATGATGCACAGTGAGGGGCTGGAAGCAATATCTTGCTAAGAGGGGGAGGTATGCAAGGGGAGGTGAGCGCTACATACTTATAGTAATTCCGTTAATACATTTGCTTTTTATTATTCAAAGAAATTATCTTTCATTGGTATTATTTTGAAAATCTAATGTTGAAATCTGGCATAATTAAAAATTTTTCATACAAAATTTTGAAAATCTCAAAAAAAAAAAAAAAAACGGCTCCACAGATTTTTTTAAAACTTACCAGAATTCATCAAAATAAAGAAAACTATAGTGTGCATCAAAAAATTTTTACGTCTTCCAAAATTCCATTTAAAATTTTTCAAGCACACCGTGCTTAGTCAGCCTTTAAAGACTTTGAACCTCTTATGCACAACTTATGCAGTTGCTTACTGCTGACTTGCTTGCTCGTGGTATTTTGTCTGCTTTCCCGCTTGCCCTTTTCCTCTGATCGGCCTTGTGCCATGTTTTGGTACCGGCGATCGGTATGCTTGTTTACGTAATTGTTCTCAGTTGTTGAGTTTTAATGTTGTTGTTGTTCTTGCTGAAGGGTGTCGGATTTCGAGCATGGTGCTGTGTCGTCGAACTCCTTTGCAGTGCTTTGATTGTTTTTATATGTTCTGGCACTTTTCCCGCTTAGAGCTGGTAACGTGTCGTTGGAGTGTGACGTGACGTTAGTTGTGTTTAAAACGACTCTTTTTTTTTATTATCGGAAAAATATTGGAGAGCAGAAAAAGAACAGAAAGCCTACGTCAAACCTGGAAGAAGAATAGGAAGAGGCATAGGAAGAATCCGACAAAGAAGAAGAGTAGCAAAAATAGAGGAATCAGAAGAAGAAGAGTGGGAAGGACCAGGAGAAGAGAAGAACCGGAAGACCACGTTCAACATGTAAGAATATTAGGGAAGAAAATAGTTGTTTGGTTCCTCGCAGTCTGCGGCAGGTAGGTAGTTCCATAAGTACACAGTGCTTGGTTGAGTTTTGTTGAGTTGACAGTTAAAACATTTTTGGAATTTAAGATTTTAAATTTTCAAATTTTACATTTCAAATTTAAAATTTTTAAATATAAAATTTTTTAAAACAATTAAATCAAAACAAAATCGGCTTTGAGCTCGACTTGTGTGCTCTACAAGTAAGCAACTATGCTCACTCGCTTGACTGATGGAATATCTTGGTGAGTTCGTTTCTTTTAGCACTATCATTATTATTATTTTTCTTCATTACTTTTCCTTATTATTTATTGATCTTCTTATCATTCAATATTTTCGTCGGTCCGTATAAAAATTTATGACATACTCAAGTTTTCTTTGTGGTTTTCGGTAAGGGATAATCGTTACAATAGGTTAAATTGTATCCCATTAAGATCGATGTCAGTAAGACCTTATTAACGGCATACTGACACTACTTTCTAAATCTGTTTTGGTTGATTATGGGCTCGTGGGAACAGTATTCCAAGACCTTATTATGCAAGAGTGATATCTTACAGAAACGGCTCTTGGGTTAATACTGTGCTCATGTCCGTCCCGTTAAAACTTGGCAAATCTCGAAGTACGTTCAAAGTTCGTCGCCATTAAGTTGGTGGTGTAGGTTAAGTTTACTTCGTCCTTATTAGCACCTGATCTAGCTCTGAGCATATTTTTCGATAAGGGTATGTGCCAACCCTCGCATGGCCTCCCTGCATTTGCATAGATAACCATGAGATCATTTTAAGGGTGACTATAGACTCGAACAGAGATAGCGGCTTCGAGTTGGGACCCAATTAAATACATAATGAACACTAACTTAACGAACAGTGACAAGCCAAGTGACAGGCCGACTGTAATACCACATATTTTAACGTACTACAGTGGCACCACAAAGTCTCAGATAGATTTCATGCTTATTCGCCGTCGAAATCTAAGTACGCTTCTTGACATAAAAGCAGTAGCATCTAAGACTATTGCTTCACAACACCGCCCTGTTGTATGTGACATTCGTGTTGATCCACCAAGAAAAAACAAACATCTTGGCAATGGGCCTGAGAGAATCAAATGGTGGAAATTTGGAGAATGGCAAGATAAAATTAGATCAAAGATTTCTCTACCTCCCATCACATCTGTTGAGGAATCTTGGAATATAGGTATTTAACACATCCAAAACGTTGAACGTACAGTATTGGGAAAAACAAAACCAGGCAGCAAACAGATAGATAAGGAGACCCGGCTTTGGACTGATGAAGTCCGATCAAAATTCGATGAAAAGGAGAAACTCTTTCATCTGTTTATACGGAATATAACCACCGAAAACTGGCAAAAGTACGTCGGTGCAAGAAAGGCATGTAAAATACAGTGGTATGCACTAGAGCTGCACAATTTGAAGAGCTCTATGATCGCCTTAGTACTCGTGATGGGGAAAAATTTATCTATCGTCTTGCTAAATCTCGTCAACAATCCACTGAGGACATTGCAAAGTTTTACGGAGTCAACGATGAAAATGGCCATCTAATTTTAGATCGCAAGTATTTTCGTGAACGCTGGCGAAACCGATTTGAAAAAATATCCACAGAAGAATTCCCACACCCACCTATACCAACTATAGAAGCGATATCTGGTCCCATTCAAAGAATCACTTTGGACAAAGTTAATGAGGCAATAAGTTAAATGAAAACTGGCAAGGCTTCTGGTATAGATGATGTACCAGCTGAGATTTGGAAATCAAGTGACTTCAACTCTTCGTTACTGGAATTATTTAACCGAATAGTAACGGAAAAGGGAGTTCCCTCAGACTGGCTAATGAGCACAACCGTACCCATATGGAAAAAGAAAGGTAGCCCAGCAGATTGTTCAGATTATAGGCCGACTCGGCTCTTATCCCACACACTTAAAGTGTTTGAAAGGGTACTAGATAAAGGAATTCGCGAAATAGTCAGGTTAAAGATAAACCAAGCTGGGTTCGTTAAAAACTGTGGCACCACCGATGCAATTTAAAGTCAAAACAGGTTGAGTGGTAAGTTCTGAATTCTTTATTCAAAATGTTTCGTTTTTATATTTTTTTTTTATGTTTACAAAAATGCTAAAATAAAGGTTTCTTAAACAAAATAACTTACGTCTGCAATATTCAAAGCAAGGGAAATTCGGCCATAAATGAACTTATCGATTTTCATGCAAAAGTGGTCAATGAATCTAACCACACCAAACGCATCGAAGTATTGTGTATTTTATTGAATCAACAAGTGCATTCCCATTACTTTGCACTTTTGGGTTTCAGTGACTTTAAATTGCACTGTGCTTATCGCGATCATAAGACTTGAGCGAAGCGCATTGAACCAAGTTGGAAATATGATACGCCGCGTGAGCTTCGGCATTCTGGGTACATTTGTGTATTTTGCTGTCGCGCCGCGTGAGGTTCGGCGACTTCAGTGCGTTTGTTACTTATGCTTTGATATGTCATTCGTTCACCACACCTCCCTTCCTTTAAAAGAATGATTTTATATTTGTATGATCATTCTAAGGTTTCACAATTTTAAATGTGTATATATATGTTTGTATGTTTAGGGTACACCCTGATATCACCTGGTGCAGGTAAGGCACGGGCATGTATCCCTGTTAAGAATATCATTAATTTCATTGTACTCAACAAGTTCTGCGATAACGACAACGCAAGCATAGCGGTCGGAATAAAGCGCCTGCCAGTATGGATTGCGTCATGTTACATGGCGCATGATCAGGGGCCTAACCCACCTAACAACCTTCAAAGGGCTTTGACGTCAGAGACCAACCAAAAGCACATCCCTATAATCATAGGAACGGACGCCAACTCACATCACCAGGTGTGGGGTAGCACGCATACTAACGAGAGGGGTGAGTCACTTTTATATATTATGTAACAAGCTAACCATAGCGAACGTAGGTGAAGAGCCTACCTTTATGACCTCAAATCGTAGGGAGGTCATAGACCTCACATTAGTGAGAGGTCGTCGTGTATGGTCCTACAGTGGAAAGTGTCCTCGGACTGCTCGCTGTCGGACCATAGATACATCACCTTTGTAGTTGCAGGCTTAGACTTGAAAGCTACTACAAGGTACGAGGATAGGAGGAACATGGACTGGGAGAAGTTTAATTCCTTCCTAGAAATAAAAATGGAAATGGCTTCTGCACCTATCCAGAGCATTAGAAGCTAAGATAGTGCGGTTAGTACCTTAACGTCGGCCTCTTCGGCCGCAGAAAGATTTGCAAATAACCCAACGAAATTTCGGGGTAAGCCTAAACCTCCTTGGTGGAATGCAGATATTGCGACCCTAAGGAAGAACTGTAGAAAACACTTCAACGAAGCGAAATTAACCCTACAAGGAGAGCCTCCGTAACTTCAAATATGCTGTAAGAAAAGCGAAACGAGCGTCATGGAGAGCTTTGTGTGATAACATAGAACGAATCTCTGAAACGCATCGGCTTCGCAAATTCCTCAGCTCCTCACCGAGGTACCGAGGATGCGTTCAAAAGGATAACGGATATTGGACCGATACCCCTGCGGAAACACTGGAAGTTCTCCTCGACACTCACTTCCCAGGAAGCTACTCAGGTTCCCATAGAGGACCTCCTCTCATCTCCACACCCTCTTATCACTCCCCACGGAGGATAAGACATAATCAAATAAATTGGGCTATTAAATTCTTCGCCCCATTCAAATCTCCTGGCCCAAACGGTATGGTCCCCGGTGCCCTGCAACGCTCGTCAGCGTGGGCAATTCCATGGCTTACAGAGAATTCTAATGCTTGCTTGAGATTCTCCTATATTCCAGTCAAGAAGCGGGAGTACCGGGTAATCTTTATCCCCAAGGCGGGCAAAGCAAGCCACATAAAACCAAAGGACTTCCGTCCTATAAGCCTATCATCCTTTCTCCTGAAAACCTTCGAAAGAATCATAGGCTTCTTCATAAGCGATACAATCGATATCAATGGACTATCTGCCTCTCAGCATGCCTACAACAAAGGCAAGTCGGTAGAGACAGCACTGCACAAACTGATACAACAGATTGAAAAGTCTCTCTCCTATAAGGAGTACACTCTCACGGCGTTTCTATATATAGAAGGAGCCTTCAATAACATCTGCCCACAAGCTGTGACGTTAGCTCTGTCCCATTTGGGAGTCGACAGCAGCATCATCAACTTAGCCTACTTACGGACAGGAGGATTACCTCGTCACTTGGTAATGAACAACTCAGCAGAAAAATGGTAAGAGGAACACCCCAAGGTGGTGTCCTCTCTCCCCATCTCTGGAATCTGGTTGTTAATTCCCTGCTCACTGAGATCGATGCCATCGGATGCAATGTTATTGCGTATGCAGACGACATCGCTTTATCCGTAGACACGTTGGTCGTGTTTAGAAGAAGATGAACAGACTCTTTACGAAAAAATTGAATCCAGTATTTACAAAGTAGAAGACTTCCTTGGACTTATCCGGAACAATGCAATATCACGGAATTTTGTTTGTATTCGAACTCACTTTTATTCCAATAGGTTCTTACAGTTAAATACAAATTCAATTAACGGTCTTTTATCGTGAATCTTTTTCCTTTTCTTTTGTGTTTTTCTATTACAATTTCAATGGGTTTTTTTTTGTTTTCAAGTCACTAAGTTCTTTACGTTTTCTTATAATAAGAATCAACTATTTTATTTGAACGGCGATCCGCGAGAAAAATGTTCGACTAGAAGTCACGAAAGCTAGAGAGACACCACTCCGCTGCAGGAGATCAACTTAAAAACTAAAAACCCTCTTCACACGGGTAAACTTAAGAATAACTAAATGCCCTATTCACACGGGCATACAAAGGGAAACAATGTTTACATGAGGATACATTTTCTTTTCAACAACTTAGGCTGAATTAATAAATGAAATTAAAGAAAAAATACGTTGAAGGCACACTGGCGTAGCCATCCTCCCCGCCTTGCAGGAGCACAATTCAGAGCAGTGTCGCCTGCAATCGATGCAAAAGATCAAGCGCTCGTTCCAGTAATGATGCTGGGGGAATATGGTCGTCGATCGAGCGGTCAGGAGTCCGAATCGTGTGACTGCTATGACTGCTCGCTTCGGAACGCCCAGTGGAGATATTCCGTCGCGTGGTAGAACTGCTACTGTTGCTCGAAAGGATTGACCCGGAAATAAGAACTGGTCGTGGCCTGAAGTCAGGATCATTGTCGCTGGGAGCAGGTGACGCGGTCGACACTCGATTACAGCGACGGCCGGAGTTTTCGGTTAGACTGGCTTTGGAACGCGCCGATCGGATGAGGAAAGTAGTAGAGCGATCAGTGTGAAGCAGTGTATGGTGCTTAGCCTCACACAAATGACACAAATCGTACGATGTGCACCTTTGAACCGCATGGGAACAGGCTAGGCAATTTGAGCAATAGCCAAGCTTATTCACGCACTGCCACCGGGCTTCAACTCCCATGGAGCGGAAGCGATTGCAGGATCGCAGGCCGTGTATCTGGCTGCATAGTGGGCAACGGTGAAGGCTGAAAATATACGAAAAAAGAAGAAAAGAACCGAAACAAACAAATAATTAAGTATATTGCAGTGAATTGAGTTGGCTAAGGGTGTTATAGGGAAAGGGTTAGTTATTCAGAGCGGACTGATCATTAAATGGGGGATCAGAGGAGGATGGGTGAGGGTCAGAAGGCAAGACAACTAGCTTCACAATGGGTCTAGAAAGGATGCCGGTACTAGTTCGTAGATCCACTGCACGAATTTTTCCGTCCTTGCTGAGATGAACGTGCACTACTCTACCGAGCCGCCATTCGCAGGGTGGCAAATAATCCTCGATGATGACGACGAAATCATTCACCTTGAGATCAGGCTGTACAGTGCGCCAACGTTGCCTTTTGTGTAACTCACATAGATATTCTGTTTTCCATCGGCGAGCAAATTGATGATGGAGTGCCTTAAGTTTTTCCCATCGATTTGTGAGAGAAAGATTTTCTTTTGGAGGTTCGGGTAAGGCCATCAAGGGCGTTCCACGTAGGAAATGCCCGGGGGTAAGAGGCAGCAAATCAGTTGGGTCTTGGCTCTGTGGGGAAAGTGGTCTGGAGTTTAACACTGCTTCAATCCGCGCCAGTAGGGTCGTGAATTCTTCGAAATTGAATTTATGCAGTCCGACGGTCTTCTGAAAATGTAGCTTAAAGCTTTTGACTGCCGATTCCCACATTCCACCCATATGTGGAGCGCTGGGTGGGATGAAATGCCACTCTAAGGCAGCTGTCGGGTAATTCACCCGAACAGATGTCGATGCCAAGCGCATGAAGGCTTGGAAATCTCTTAACAAAATATTGTTCGCTCCGACGAAATTTCGTCCATTGTCGGAAAACACTTTAGCAGGTAGGCCTCGTCGTGCCACAAATCGGGCAAAGGCTGCACAGAAGGCTTCCGTTGATAAATCCGAACAAGCTTCCAAATGGATGGCCTTCACTGCAAAGCATACGAACACACAGACGTAGCCTTTTATGTATGGAGCGTTTCGAGTTGTAGAGGTTTTCAAAGTAAATGGTCCAGCGAAATCGACTCCAGTCACGGTGAATGGCGGCGAGAATTCGACTCGATCTCTCGGGAGCGCTGCCATGATTTGGGTTCGGGTCCGGTGCTTGTACAACACGCAAATTTTGCATTGACGAATGCATTTCCTCACCTTGTTCTTCAAGTGCGAGATGTAGAATTCCTGTCGAATCATCCGAAGCATGAGAAGGTGCTCTGCGTGAAGAAGAATTTTATGAGTAAATTCAATGATTAACAAAGACAAATAAGATTGATGTGGAATTATGATCGGATGTCGCTCATTGTAGCTAAGAGAGGCGTATGCCAATCGACCGTTTACTCGTAAAACTTGATGAGAATCTAAGAAGGGGTTAAGAGGGAGAAGTGAACTTTTGTGGGAAATGGGTTTTTTATTTAAAAGCGAATTGTATTCATCTGGATAATAGTGGCGTTGAGTGCCTCGAAATAGATGGAGTTTGGAATTCACAATTTCGTTGTGCGATATTGGGTCGATCAGAGTCGGGTCGAGCTGCTTCTTTAGCCTTTTATGGGTAGTGGGTGTTCTGCATCGCGTGATGAATCTTATCGCATAAGCAATTACTCGCAACGCGCGAGGATATGATGAAAACCGATTAAGTATGTGCTCGTCGGACACCGTACAATGTAACGTTTCGATTCTTCGTTTTTCGGGTGGTTCGATCGTAGAAGAAGTTGATTTGTTGGGCCAACACTTTTCGTCTTCCTTCAGCCAGTGCGGTCCCTCCCACCACAAAAGGTTTGAGCTCAGTTCACTCGGTGTCTGTCCTCGGGTTCCAAGATCCGCTGGATTTTGAGTTGTTGGTGTGTGTTTCCATGTTGCATTTGCAACGTTCGATATTATGTGCGAAATTCGATTTGCCACGAATGTTTTCCAGTGATGAGGGGGTTTTTGCAGCCATGCAAGCACTATCAGTGAATCTGACCAAAGATATGTTTTGTTAAATGGAATGTTTATTTTTTCCATTATAGATTTTACTAATTTCGACATTTGCAGCGCAAAGTTCCAATCTAGGTAGACTTAGGGTATGAAGGGGTGCTACTTTCGTTTTGGCCACTAATAAATTCGAATTTATTTCACTATGAGGTGTGTAAGTACGAATATAAATTACTGCACAGTAGGCTTTTTCGGAGGCGTCGCAAAATCCGTGTAGTTCGGTGCAATTATGCGGCTGAAAATTAATCCATCGTGGTATGCTGATATTTTTTATACCCGGTAAGTTCGACAAAAAATTATTCCATTTAAGCTGTGATAATGGTTTAACGCTAGTGTCCCAGTCATCTCCTTCGAGCCATAGCTGTTGTATAAGCATCTTGGCTTGCACCGTTATTGGCGCTAGCCAACCAGCTGGGTCAAATAGGCTTGCGCTTATGGATACGATTTGGCGTTTGGTGGCTGACGGCGATGTCGTCACTGGTTTGAGCGTGTATGAAAATGAATCGCTCGACGCGTTCCATTGAATGCCCAAAGTTTTGGTGGAGCTCGTGTCTTCAAATTTTAGAAAATCTTCAGATAAACGATCTTGCGGTTTAACCGATTCTATGATGGAAGTGTGGTTCGCAGTTATCTTTTTTAATGGAAATCCTGCTGAGTTTAAAATGATGATCAGTTGATTAAGGGTCGTATTCGCTGTTTCTAAATCGTTGCTGCCAGACAAAATATCGTCGACATACGTGTCTTCGAGTAATATTTTTGTTGCTTCTGGAAACTTAGCTTCAGAATCAAGGGCCAGCTGTTTAAGGGTTCTAATTGCGAGAAAAGGGGCACAATTAACTCCAAATGTTACCGTGTTCAAGCAGAAGTTTTTTTTTTTTTTTAAAACAATTCATTTAATTTATTGGATCACTCCTTTAGGATAGGAGTCTATCAATAATTTATAAAATCTTACACCTAAAGTTAACAATTACATATCACAGAGCATATTCAGATTTGAAGAATCCTTTATGGGATGTAATTTTTAGATAATTACGTGCCCTTTCGCTGGAGCTAGGCTTTTATGATGTGTGTGTAGGAGCACATGTAATTGAGAACGGTGTTGGAGAGCTTAATATAAAGCTCAGTAAGGTGGTTATGCAGTGGATTACCCGGGAGAATGTAGATTTTTTGACTTTATAGCTAGGAAAGCTGTTGTTTTTGGAAGTGCATGGATTGCACTCCGAAAACCGCGTAGGCAATCAGCTAGGAGAGCTGTGTTGTTGAATGTGCATGGATTGCACCTGTTGTATTTGGAAGCGCTGGTCGATCATTTCTTTTTAGCCTCGAATAGTGTAATGAATTAGTTAGTGAACGCGCTAGTGGATTTACGTGCGCTCGCAGTTTACAAAAATATTTTTCTTTGATTTTGGCGAATTCCGTTTTCACCATTTCTACGTTGAGCTCTCAATGTATTCTTTCATTTGTAACAAACCATGGGGCTCCTGTAATTGTCCTAAGGATTTTAGATTGTGCTCTCTGTAGAATGTCTATATTCGAAGCGCTTGCATGTCCATACAATTGCAAACCATAAGTCCATATTGGTTTAATAACTTGCTTGTACAGAAGGACTTTATAATCTAGTTTTAGATCAGAGCGATTATTTATGAGCCAGTGTAACCTGCTTGCTTGCAGCTTCATTTGGGTTCTCTTAGCCTCGATGTGCTTACGCCATGTCAATCTTTTATCTAAGTGAATTCCGAGGTAAGTAACTTCTTCACATTGAGGGATGCGCGTGTTATTAAGGAAAATGTCCGGCGAAGCTTTCCTGTTTAGCGTGAAAGTGATATGTCGGCATTTGAGTTCGTTTATTTGGATTCGCCATTTAGTAAGCCAGTCATGGATTTCGCGGAGATGATTTTGGAGCTTAGAAGTTGCAACACAAATATCCTTGTGGCGGCTTAGTATCGCTGTGTCGTCAGCAAATGTCGAAATTGATACTCGATCGCTATTAGGAATATCCGCTGTGTACAAAAGATAGAGAATAGGCCCAACAACACTTCCTTGAGGAACCCCTGCATGAATTTCATAACATTTTGTTGTAAACGAGTTGTGTTTTACTTGAAACGTTCTATGTTTTAAGTATGACTCAAAGGTCGCGTGAAAATTTAAAGGAAGTAAGTTTCTGATTTTATGCAGCAAACCGTCGTGCCAAACTTTGTCGAACGCTTGTTGCACGTCCAGAAAAACTGCTGAGCAGTACTCGCGATGTTCAAATGCGATTCTTATTTCGTTGGTAATACGATTTACTTGCTCAATAGTACCGTGTTTTTTTCTGAATCCAAATTGATGGGAAGGAATAATATGTTGTTCCTGAAGAAATGGAGTCAATTTGGATATCAAAAGTTTTTCGAATAACTTTGAAAGGCAAGGAAGGAGACTTATGGGTCTGTAAGAGGAAGTTTGCGTAGGATCTTTACCGGGTTTAAGCACCATTTTAATAACCGACCGTTTCCAATCTTTTGGAAAATAACCATGCTTTATAATAGAATTAAAAAGCACAGTTAAAAATACTACTGCTACGAAAGGTAAATTTTTTAACATTTTAACATTAACAGCAGAAGTCGGAAATAGGATAATCGTTATTAATTCGAAATAATATTTTTTGAAATTTTATATCTTTTTCGTCTACTAAAATCTGGCGATACATTTTCTCAATGTCGCCATTAAACACAAATTTGTGTTTTCGCCATTTGATCAACACATTCATAAGGTCGTTTTGAAGAGTTGGACCGACGTGCAAAACATCATTTAATGAAGTGCCATTTCGGGTTTTTCTAGAGGCATTGAATACTATTCGTACTTTGGTCGAAGTACTACTGGGTTTAATTACCGCATGATGTGGTAGATAAAAGGAGTCGCATTTTCCATCTAAGCATCTTTCGGGTTCACTGCATGCTTTCATATGGCCTAAAGAAATATATTCATTTAATACTTCATGATACCTTGTGTTGAGATCTTCATTTTTTTGGAGGGATTTTTCATTTCGTTCGAATTGTTTCAATGCAATGAAGCGAGAGGGTCCCAAACATCGTTTATCCGGAAAGTCTTGTTTAAATGGTAGTCGAACGACATAGCGACCATCTTCCCGTCTTCGAGTCGTTTCTTTGTATAAATTTTCGCAAAAAATTTCCTCTTCAGTTAGGGGTTGTGGTATGAAAATGTCTTCTATTTCCCAGAATCGTTTTATTTGTGTATTGAGTTCATTTGATTCGGATTCATCGATAAATGTACTGAAGCATGAAGTTTGTTTTTTCATCATTCCACTGATTACCCAGCCGAATACAGATTTTTGGGCTAAAAGATTTCCATCTTCGTCTTTAACTAAACTATCTAGAAGAATTTTTGGTATGACGTCACTACCGATTAGCATGTCAATTTGAGCCGGCTTGTTGAAATTAGGGTCTGCAAGTTCTAAATTTTTCAAAAGAAGTAAATTAGGTTTTACTATAGGGTACGAAGGCAATAAATTTGTGAGTTTGGGGAGTATTATTGTCTTCACTTGAGTCTCGAATTTTTGAATTTTAGAAATAAGCGTAATTGTGCATGCTTTTGTTGCTTTTGTGACGGTCTTTCCTCCCATGACTGAGACGGAGGCTTTGAAAGGTTCAGTTGGAATTTGTAATCGTTTTTGGACCTTTTCTGTTAGATAAGATCGCTGTGAGCCTTGATCAATAAGTGCTCTTAGAGTGAAGTGTTCTCCTTCGTGTCTAATTGTTACTAAGGCTGTTGGTAGAATGATATTATCGTTTTCTGACGTGAATAGGGTGTTAACATTTTCCTTAGAAATTATTGAAGGTGGGGTCACTACATTGGAATCAGAATTCTGAATTTCGTTATGAAAGGCAGATGTTGAGTTTTGAGTCGTTGGGTTGGAAGTTGCTTGATTATTGTCTTTGGGGCGATCAAAATGAAGCATTGTGTTGTGAGTCTTTTTACAGTAGAGGCAAGTAAAATTGCTCTTACAGTTTGGTCTCGTGTGCGAAACTGCTAAACAATTCGAACATATTTTATTTGCTTCCACGTATTTGAGTCTGTCTGCAATAGATAAGTTAATGAATTTGGGACAGTGTCGTATGGAGTGGTCTTTTTGACATGTTTTACATGTAGGCTCTTTTGGCTTTGAGCCGTCTGCGTGGAGCGCGTAGGATTTTGTAGAGGGTTTATTTTGATTATTGGAGTTATGAGGATTTCTAGAGTTGTTTTGTTTATCTGAAGATTGATTTGTGGGTTGTGGACATTTGAGATTCTTTATTTTTTCTAAAACTTGGTATCTAGCAATGAGAAATCTTTCTAACTCTTTCCAAGAGGGTTGATTGGTTGAAAATTTAACGGACTGTTCCCAAGAAGAAAGCGTTTCAGCCGGTAGTTTCGAACAGCATAAAAATATTATAATTGGGTCCCAGTTTTCCGTTGAAATGCTTTGAGCATTAAGGATTGCCAGACAATCGCTTATGGTGACTTGAATTTTCTGAATTAGATCAGCGTCTTCTTTTTGAATTGGAGTTAAATTTAAAAGTGTTTTCAGCTGATTATCAATAAGCAATTGCTTGTTTTCGAACCTTATGCGCAGAGCTTCCCAAGCTATCTCAAAGTTTTCATCACACAAAGGGTAATGTTTTATTATGTCGGATGCCTTCTCTTTTGTTTTTTGCCGCAAATAATATAATTTTTGGACGGGAGATAATCGCGGATTTTTAATATATACTGCTGTGAAAATGTCTCTAAAGGCAGGCCAATCTTCATTATTTCCTTTAAATATTTGTGTGTCGCAAGGGGGAACTGATAAAATGTTAATTGGTGAACTATATTCGTTTCTGATTTCAGGCATTTCAGACATATTGTGTCTTAGGGTTGGTGATGTGGAATGGACTTTTGGTTTTAGGGTTTCAAGAATTTCCAGCATTTTTGCTCTAAAGTTATGATAAGTCTGAGTACACCGATCAAATTTTTCGCGAGCTAAACTTTTGTGCTCTTTAATATCTTTTTCATTTTCGTCTAAGAACATGAGGGTTTCAAACGCACCTACTAATTTTTCCCATCTTCGGGTTAAATCGTCGAGTCTAGAGTCAATTATGTGTTCCGTGTGATCTTCAATAGGAACTTTGTCGAAATTATTGCAAAAAATAATTAAGTCGTCCGAAAAAAATATAAACATATTCATTTCTGCCATGTTGATATCGAAGCAAGAAATTTCCGACAGGGGTTTTACTTCTATTTGTTTCAAACGACGAGTGAATTCCCAATTGGACTCCACAGCATGCGTGCGTGTGTATGTAAATATGTCACGCCACCAAGCCTCGCCGAAGACGATTTAGGAAAACGTTGCGTTTAAATTTTTGTTTGCGTATGTGCGTATGTTTGTTGTACTGCTATACGCACCTCGAAACCTTGAAACCTCGAAAACAAAGATCAAAAGGGAATGGATGAACTGTAAATCGTTCACTGTGTGTTAAGAAATGTTCAATAAAAATATATGTATGTTTCACTTATGACTGCAACAAATATCGGAGTCTAGGGTGTGTGTGTGTTTGTGTGTAAACTAGCGTCGCAAAGCGAAAACAATAGGAAGAGAAAAAATCTGAGTAACAGTAAAATGCACTGAGTCTGGTGATCTTTCCAGATCCGCGTGGTTTTCCAGGTACAGTTTGGGATATGTGTGAATTGGTTAGGGTTAATAGGATGACGTGATGTTGAATTGAAGGTTATTTTAAATTTTCATAGAAAAGGGTTTTAGCGTGTTTTGCTTAACTCACCGATTATATGGCGTCAATCGGGCGGTCATTTCCTGGGTTTCGCTGCGTAAGAGAGGCTCGAAGGACCATAGACACGTTGGTCGTGTTTAGAAGAAGATGAACAGACTCTTTACGAAAAAATTGAATCCAGTATTTACAAAGTAGAAGACTTCCTTGGACTTATCCGGAACAATGCAATATCACGGAATTTTGTTTGTATTCGAACTCACTTTTATTCCAATAGGTTCTTACAGTTAAATACAAATTCAATTAACGGTCTTTTATCGTGAATCTTTTTTCCTTTTCTTTTGTGTTTTTCTATTACAATTTCAATGGGTTTTTTTTTTGTTTTCAAGTCACTAAGTTCTTTACGTTTTCTTATAATAAGAATCAACTATTTTATTTGAACGGCGATCCGCGAGAAAAATGTTCGACTAGAAGTCACGAAAGCTAGAGAGACACCACTCCGCTGCAGGAGATCAACTTAAAAACTAAAAACCCTCTTCACACGGGTAAACTTAAGAATAACTAAATGCCCTATTCACACGGGCATACAAAGGGAAACAATGTTTACATGAGGATACATTTTCTTTTCAACAACTTAGGCTGAATTAATAAATGAAATGAAAGAAAAAATACGTTGAAGGCACACTGGCGTAGCCAATCCGTTTCGGGTAAACATCTAGATGTCATCTCAAACATGATGTCTCAACATCTGAAAACAACCTTCCGCTGGAGTGGAAAGTGTGGCTTGGGGATAAACCTCAGCATAACTAAACTTAACTTAAGAGAGCGAAAAAAGCACTATGCGCCCTATACTGCTGTAAAAGAGCAATAGGTGCAAAATGGGGTCTAACCCCCAACGCTCTACTGTGGCTGTACCAAGCAGTAGTTCAACCTATTCTTCTCTATGGCTCAACTTTTTGGTGGCCAGTTACTGAGAAATCTTCCTATCTGAGAGATCTGGACAAGGTCAGGAGACAGTCCGCTCTATTGATAACAAGAGCGCTAAAGACCACACCTACCAAGGCATTATACACACTCCTGTGTTGGGTCCCAACATCACTTCTGATCAAACAACAGGCAAAGATCGCAGCTGTGCGACTGAACGCGATCAGTTGTTGGACGAGCACTGATGTTGGGCACTCTCAAATCCTTACGAAGGACTTCTGAAACCCGACTGATGTCGACTACCGCACCCCCTCGCTCTGATTTGAATGCAGGTACACTACCTGCGTACCGAGCAGGGCGGAGTGGTGCGAAGGCATAAGTATCAGTCGGAATTCTATTCAAATATATACCGACGGCTCCAAACTTATTCCAGCAGCTTAATCCTTAAGCTAGCCCTTCGCCTGCTAGATCACTGGAGTGTTTTTCAAGCAGAGGTCATGGCCATTAACCGTGCCGCCAAGTGGCTCATGTGTAATGAAATATTTGGCAGGAATATTTACATTTTCACTGACAGCCAGGCGGCTGTCAAGTCCTTCGATGGGGTCGAATCCACATCCAAGCTTGTCCATGAATGCCGGATATCTCTTAACGAGATAGCGCAACATTCAATGGTATCGATCTTCTGGGTACCGGGACACAGGGACGTAGAAGAAAATTGCGAGGCGGATTAACTTGCTAAAATGGGTACATTGCTTTCAGATGTCTCCTTTTCCAACGTAGGGATTCCACTGGCAACAGTGAAACTGATTATAGAACAAAGGTATCTCAACCTGGCGAACGAACGCTGGGTTGCAGAAGATTCCTGCAGGGTCACTAGACAAATCTGGCCGTCTTTGAATAAGAGACGTTCCAGGGAACTAGTAGGACTAAGCAGCATCTCCATTTACCAAACGGTTTCAATAATCACCGGTCACTGCCTTTTCGGCAGACATGCACCAAGACTTGATGTTCCATGCAATGATTTTTTCCGAAGCTGCCGCTCAGAGGAGGAGGAAGAATCTATCCTTCACCTCATGTGGCAATTCCCGGCCCTGTCTAGAAGTAGATTGTCCTCATAAGGGTACTCCTTCTTCATCAGCCTCACCGGGCTCTCTGAATTCAGAGTCGGAGACATCGCTTGGTTCATTCGGAGGTCTAATTGGCTTCCTCACTAAATTCCAAGGTGTAAGTTGTGTCATTCTTGTGGTATCACAATGGGCCTACATACAGTGCCTACGTGAGCAACAGCTGCCACTGCAACCTACCTACCTACCTACCTACGAACCCACCACGTACAAAGAAATACTCTTTTGTAAGTCATGTTTTGCCTTAAGCGGCTTACACAGCTTTGCAAGACATCAGAAACTTCATACAGAAAAACTCAAGAAGTTTGTTAGAAATTTTTGGCAAGAAAATTCCTTGTGACAGTCTGCAGCTTTTGAAAAAAGGGAGTAATTTGTTTCATACGCTTTTTTCAGTTAAATTAATAAGGTAACCCAGGTTCGGTCAAGAAAGATGAAATTTAAATTGTTTCCGAATGTGTCAGAAAAAAGCTAGTACGCAAAATGGAAACCAAAAGAAGAACAAAAATCGAATATACATTTTCACTTGTGAAATGAAGCGTGCCCTTGCATCCTAGGATTTGGGATGTGAAAGATTGGCTTCATGCACGTAACGACGCTCTAGAGAGTTTAGCGATTGTAGTACCAGGTGTTGTGGTTGTTACAAATAAAAAAGGTACACATAAAACGATTGTCTTTTGAATTGAAAAGGATCTTTATTTAAGCGGTTGCTTAAACGTTCTTTTGGTGTCGTTCAATTACAACTAAATTTTTTAAATTTCAAAATGTAAAACTTCAACTTAGAATTATGCTTTAAATTACTTAAAACTAAGTTCGCTGACACAAACTCTGCTGGACTCTCCCGCTGCTGTCTTCTCGCTGCGATCTCTGCTGACGTCTTCGTCATTCGCAACTTTTCCGCAATCGCTTCATACTTGCGTTCCAATTCTTCGTTTTCTGGCTTGAATGCATTATTTAGCTTGCATTCAACTGCTCCAATTTAGGCGTTTTTGGCTGTTGTTGTTTGTTGCTGCATTCTTTATTCCGATCAGCACATTGAGCTCACGACATGTGTGATATGATCACAACATTCCTCCCCCATTTTTTTTTAAATGTATGCGCATACATGCGGATCGGTAGGTTGCTTGGACTGGAGGTTGGAGTAGCGCTGAGTGGTGGAATTACTATGCCTTGTCTTGTAGCGAAGTTGAAAATTTTCTGCACCATTCGCTGGGCTTGTCTGCACCACATCACGTTGTTTTTTTTAACTTATTCGCGTCAAATTTCTTGCCGCCACCTGTTTATAATTCGGTGACATTGGCGTTCGGTGACCTCGCTTTTCGTTTGGTTTGACCGGCATCGCTTTCATTAGCTGATGACGAAATATTTCGGTCCAGGACTGTTGGAAGCTTCTTGATCCCGACAAATATGTACGGAGGGAGTTCACAGATAGCTTTCGCCGCTAATTCATTGGATCCTGGCGCTTTTCGTTGGTGTGGTGTCGGTGGCGTTATCTTCGTCAAAACATACACTAAATTCCTACGACGCAGAGAAGGCCAGCCCATTTTCTTTGAAAGTGGCCCGCTGGAGAATCTCGGTATCTGGATAAAGAAACTGGTGTCCACTCTCTAGCTGGATTCCTCGCGGCCGTCATAAGTTGAACTTAAAAATTAAGGTTTTCCTCTGTACATATATCACATTTTCCATTAATTCTCTTTTTTTCATCATTTTTTTATTTTTTTCGTTTCTTCTTTGCTTTTTTCACATTCCTTGTTTTTAGTAGAAAAATTTTTTTCGAAACAATTTTTTTGTAAATATAATATATTTTTTCTTTGCTTTTTTTCACATTCCTTGTTTTGTTATACAAATTTTTTTTCAACTGGTTTTTTTTACATATTTATATATATTTTTCCTTCATAACCATTCCTTATTTATTATTTTTTTATTCAAATTTTTTCAAGTTTTCAGGCTCCGTTAATGACCCCCTTTTCCTTATCCTATCGGCTTTTCACAGATAGGCTAAATCACGTGATTTAGCATTCATTCGTGATTTAGAGATAAATCACCTAATTAACCCATACAAAAAATATCAAACTAAATCACGCTATCTGGCGCAAAATCGATATGCAACCCCGCGTTTTCATCGAAATATCGATAGGTTTGAATAAACAAGCTGTAGCATTTTGAAAATAATTTTATAGAAAAAGAAATTTTGGAAGGAGCAAAAGAAGGACGCAAAAGGGAGCGTGATTTTAAAACACGAAATAAATAGTGTGAGAATGGCGAACATGCCTTAATTTAGCTATGGGAGAAATAAATAGACCAACTGCGGGGTGCCCGAAAGAATGGCCCTGTGTATATGGAGATGGCTGCCGAAAAGCAAAAGCGTGGCTTCCCTTGCAATTGAGAAGAAGTCAAAACAAAGCTTCATAATTTGACTGCCAAATATAGGTAACTAAGATAAAGATAGTTATTTGAAACACATATCCGCATTATCTGAGATTTATGCTTAATTTCCCTTATTGCAGGAAAGAAAAGGCAGTCATAGGCACCTCTGGAGGGTTACCATCGGAGTGGCCCTTATATATGCAAGTGCACAATATTTTGGGTGCATTCCGATTTTATTGTTGAGTTTATACGCACGAAAATATTGGTAACGTGGCATGTGTGATACAATTTTTTTTTTCACATTTGATTTACACTGTAGAACCGTATTTGAGCTCAAGTTCTTCGTCAACATGCCCATGCGAGGAGTTTTACTTTCATCAAAAGAGCGCCGTAGTCTTCATCCGCAGAATCATCTCCAGAGTTTCCAAAATCCTCTGGAAGATCTTCATCCACCACTTCGAAAGAATCTGAAAAGATGTACAATATGTGTAAGGAGATTCTAGAAGAAATAAAGAGTGCAGAAATGGAAAGCAACAAGTACCTAAAAGAAATAAATCGAGAAGTAAAAGAAAACAGAGAAGCCATGATAAAGCGAGGTGAAACACGAAACAATGTGATAAAGGAACTGAACAGCTTCCACTGCAGCAATGCAGGAAGCATTCGTAAATTTTTTTTTGTTTTTGTTTTAGTTTAGAGCGACAGCGACTGTGATGAGATTTTGCATTTTAAGTTATGTTAGGCGTCTGAATGAATTTTTAATTAATTTTAGTCAATTTAATTTTCTCATTTTAGAATCTAATATAAATAATATTGCGATAATTCACGAAATGAAAACAGATGAAATAAAAATATACTTACTGAAATAATATGAAATAGCTTCTCGAGTTTTTAAGCCGTTCGATTCTGAATCGTTCAACACTGAAATAGATTCAGGGAAATTAAGACTTTGTTCTGTGAATTGCAGCAAAGTTAACCATCTCGCCTAAAGTTTTTCATTGCTGCCCTTTAAAAAATTATGTAATGCACAGCATGCCCTTATAATTAAATCGGCAATGCCGAGCCTGTTATCGATCCCTTTTCCAATTCGACGAAATCGAGCTGTTAGTTGTCCAAGGGCATTTTCCACAACACGTCTACATTTAGAAAGCATATAATTAAAGTGCCTCTCTCTTTCAATTTGATTAACTTCAAATGGATACGGCTTCATAAGGCTTTTCGATAAACGAAAACCCGAATCACCCAAAATTATAATTAGCACTTCACCATTAGTAGGGCTTCCAATCCCGGTATCGCGGGATCCCGAAATACCGAGATCCCGCGCTATTTTTCGATCCCGCACTGTGCGGGACTATAGCTTCGTGATCCGCGGGATTCGCGGGATTGGAGAGAATTTTGTCTCAACTACAAATTAAATTTAAGTAATTTTAAGAACAATATTTCCTTGATCTGCCCATTACATAAAGAAATCTTAGCTAAGTGAGGTAAAGTTTAATCAGAACCAAATGAGGTTTATCTGAGCTTTAAGTGCTTTGTGATTGATTTGGGATTTCAAACAACAAAAATTAATGGAAAGCCTTAAAAACGCTTTGAAGTATGTTATTTTTTGTGTGTGTGTTTCTTTTGTTTTGAATTTAAAAGCGTGAAATATTGATCGTAGCTATTTTGATCAATGTATTAAGTTTAAAATGTCAAATACAAGCCGTTACAAAAGTTTTTCGAATGCTTCAAATGTTTGGGAGCATTTTCTCAAATCGGACGACAGTTTGAATGCCAAATGTAAATTGTGTAAGTCCATTATCAAAACCACGGCTAGATCGACCAAAGGCTACATGTAAATTTGAAGTCAAAACATGGCATTGAGAGCGGAAGTAAAAAGGAACCCGACAGCTCGCCATCGACATCAAGTGCAAGTTCATCAACTTTGTCTGAAGAGTCAATATCAACTGCTTTTATTTCGACACGATTTCGGACCACTTTCCTGTCAAAAATTGTTGTTCGTTGGAAGAAAGAGTTTCACGTATGGCTGCAAAAGATGGATTGCCTTTGAGCGTATTCGTGACTTCTAAGGACTTACGAGAATTATTTTTAGCAAAAGGTCAGCATCAAATTTAGTTTGCTCTTCACCATCTACCCACACAGCTAATTCGTTGGACTCAATTATACGGAAGGAGATGACTCTATATGAATCTGGTGGTTCCATGGGAGAATACCTCATGTTTACGTTTAACTGTTTGAAAGGCATACCACCCACGAGTGTAGAAGCCGAGAGGGCTTTTTCTTCTGCAGGCTATATTGCTTCAAAAATACGCAGCAGCTTATCAGATGATACCCTCGATATGTTATGTTTCCTTCGGAAATACAGTAGAATCTCGCAAAAGTTAATCGATTTGTCCCAGGGGTAATCAACTTTTCCGAATTATTAACTTTTCCAAATGTCTTTCAAAATCGAAAAAATTAATGAAATAGAGACTACATGCATAAAAATATGTTTATGCAAACATTACATGCTTATTTTATTTAAAGTTTTTATTTTAAATCAGTTTTACACAGATATAGTTTAACTCAATTTTTTTCAACAACTTCTTTCACAATAAGGCTGCACGCTTCGATCGAATTTGTCACTTTAAACTGTTACCGTTATGATATGCGTTGTCTTATTTGGTTTTTTTTCGCTATTCCACGTAATACACAAAATAGGGGTGATTTAATAAAAAAAAGGAAAAGAAAAAAATTACGCTCAGAAAAGTTAACGCAAAAATTAACATTTTAGAACGCTACGTGGGAGCTGAAATTCGATTAACTTAACCAAGCGTTTAACTCATTCGAGCGGTAACTTTTGCGAGATTCTACTGTACTTTCAATCGAATGATAAAGCATAATTTCAACTTTTTACATTTTATTGTTTTTTATTAACTTTGAAGAATTCATCTTTCTTACTTTTAAAGCAGAATAAAAATTTGCCCTTTTTAGGGCAAAACGTTGATAGCTCAAAGAATTGTTTAAAAACTAATAAAGTTTTTAGCTTTAAAGCCTGTGCTCAAAATAGTGAGTTTCTATGTTTTGGTCATTTGAGAATTATAAATTTGTATCAATATATGCGGGATCCCGCGAATACCGGGATCCCGCGGGATTGAACATTTCTGTCCCGCTGATTCCGGGATTGACAAAATGGTGCGGGATTGGAAGCCCTAACCATTAGCTTTTTTTCCGGCAGTTCATCTAGTAATGGGCAACTGTCGAGCTGCGCTTTGAAGGAAGACTCCTCTAATATTTGCGAGTCGTTGGAACGCCCTGGACTCCCAACGTTTATATAATTAAACTTGCATTGAGCATCAACCAATGCCAGAAGGTTGGTCGAGTACCATCCCTTATAATCATAAAAGTCGACCGCTTCTTCTTAAGATGGTTGAACCTCGATATGGCACCTATCTGAAAGATAATGACATACAGTTACTCTTTACAGTCGTCTATGAACCCCTTACCAATTGCTCCAAGACACTGTGGAAAACCAAAAATTTCCAATCCTTTGACATTGTGTTCAATTTGCTCTTTGGTTAGAGGAAAGTAATCCATATAGAGATTTCGCCAAAACTTCCACGCTTCCTTGCAAAACTCAAGCAAAATGCCGCTTACCGTCGATTTTCCCACTCCGAAAAGGTTAGATATTGTGCGATACTTCGCAAAGGATCATAGCGCATGCAACGCAATGGCAATTCGCTTTTGTAGGAGAATGGCCGCATAAATGTGTCTTTTATTCCAAATTCTTTAAAAGGACGCATATGGTTTTGAAAGACTCCCGAGTCATTCTGAAATTTTGTTGAAATAAAATTTCATCGCAGAGTTGGCAATCGATTTCCCAAAATGCTTTGGTCCGAAACTAGGAAACGATTATCATTAATGAATTGTTTTCCAAGATTTTGGATACTTACTTTGCACCAGCACGAACGAGATTTTTTTGGGGTTTTCCAGCGAAGCAATAGTTGCCAATAGTATGTAATGCCTTTTTCTTAAAAACCACAGTTTTTCACCAATATTTCTTTTTGGCGTAACAGAGCTATCTCCATGTTGTTCAAAATGCTGTCATCACTGCACATCAGCTCCTCATTTTATTTAATTGCATAAAATTGTAAAAAGCAATCGACCACTTTTCAAATGCCATACTGGCGCTCATATTGTGAAAAACAAGAACACAGAGTTCTTCTTCTTGTTCTATTTGTCAGCTGATAGCTATCAACTTAAATAACTTCGACTTCGTGTGAACAATTGTGATTTTTCTTTGAATGATTTAGCTTAATCACTTGATTTAGCACTATGTGTGAAAAGCCTATTTTTCTGTCGTTTGAACAATTCTTTTATTCCATTCGAAATTACAATACGTCAAAAAGATCAGTCCTCTTCAAAATTCCGCACTTGATGTCGGTGTTTACAAACGTTTTCAATTTCCTAACTTGATTTGTCGAGTCTTGTTTACAAAGTTGTGTTTAGTGTGTACGAACGGTATT
>CM035808.1:72485565-72514562 GCA_020466095.1 Chlorops oryzae | reverse complement strand
CTGGCGTTATGTATTAAGAAAGTGTAGTGAAACGGAATACTGCATATTTTTACAAATATAATAAACTAAAAAAAATTGTCCAATAAAACTATTTGTTTCAAATATGAATATGTATCTTTTTTTTACAAAGATTCTGAATAAGACATTCATGAGAAAGTCAGATGTTTACCGAATAACTAGTTCGATTTCTTTACGAAATCTAAGCAAAAACCCGTAAAAAAAATGTCCGACATACATCAGAAAATTCCGTTATTTTTGCCGAATTTGTTAAGATACATCTTAAATTCCCTCTAGAATTTCTCAAGAATTTCACTACGAATTCTTTACGAAATCACCCCAGAATGTCGGAAATTCCCTCCGAAATTTCTCACACAAAACATTCCAATTTCTTGTCAACCGCTTATACAACTTTCGGTACAGTTTCTCACAGAAATCGGCATCAGACTCGGCGATTTCTTCAGACATTCCGTCATATGTCTGACGGAAATCGGCAAAAAATGTTCGCTGGGTTATTATTTATTTCCCATATTAAATATTCTCATTATCTTTCATCGTTATAGTTTTAGCTGTTGTTGTTGGCTGTTCTTATGGAAATCTAGCTACTTAATCGGCACAATTCAAAATTTCGCATTTCTCGAAAATCATTCAATACCTAGTTATTGACTCTAAGGAGATATAAATTTTTTTGTTAAGTTTTGTTGTTCACCATAGGCATATAGTACGAGAAAAAGAGAAACATGCTAAGGCAGCGAAATATTTAGCTCTGTTCTGGTGAAATGAGGTGTTTTTGCATCGCCACTTTTATTTTTAATTTTGGGAGATTTTCGAGTACATTACATATAAAATATCTACCAAACTAATAACATGATATAAAAAACTTCAAAAACATAAAAATTCTCAAGTAAACTCAGTAAAAAAAAGAGTAAAAGAAGTTGTTTTCTTAGTCCTACACTGTCTATATAACGTTTAAATCACACTGCTTTAGTAACAATACTAAATTCTATGTACAATCAAATTCGTTGCCGTAGTTAAAAATGTATGTCAATTAATGTCAATTTATTATTAAATGAAAACATTCGTAGGCATTCGGAGGAAAACACTTCATCGTATATGCATTAAAGCTTAAATTATGAATGTTTAAAGCTACATAAAAAATCGAACCGACGCAGGGTTTCTTTAATAATTTTCTTGCAAATGGCATTATAGTGCCACTTTGTGTCCATCTGTATTGTTGTTGGTAGCTTTCTGGTGAATTGCTCGAAAGAGTTGAATTTCCTATACCTTCCTAATGGTGAATTTCTTATTAGGGGTAGAGCCTTTTCGACGTCGACAGTTAAGGTAGAAACACTCACGCACTGCGGCGCACTGCGTGGCATGGCATGACATGGCATAGAGAAAATTTGTAGCAAACAGTGACACACAGCAAAATAATATATAAATGAACTATAAAGGGCAGCTCTGCCAGAAATAAGTGCAAGTCTCCAAACAATGGCAACACTACAGCTGTCAAATTAGCATAGAAATCTTAAATCTATAGAACGCTATGCCATGCTAGTTTTTTGAGTGTCTGCTTTCATACATTTTCATACATTTTGATTTCTATGTGACAGATGGCACTGCGGCGCAGTGCGTGATTGTTTCTACCTTTAGACCTACACTCCTACATGGTCAATATAAACGTTACTTCTCTATGTGTTGGGTTTGTTACAGATAAATTCAATCGTCCATAAAAAAATTGATTAAAAATATGTTGAATTGTACCGAATTATAAGCAAAGGTGCGAAATGTTGTGAACATGCTTTTATATAACAACAAAAACATTTAATATGATATAAAGACCTCCTCATGACCCTGTTTATTATTCAAATATACTTTGAATTGAAATATTCTCATCTTTTTAATTACACAAGTACACACGGTTTTGGATCTGGGAAACTGACAGTTGTTTTTGACGTAGTTTAGTGTGAGGAACTCAAATATTGCAAAAGCTTTTTGAGAATGGCTCTATATTTGGAGATTTGGACCTAAAACCGTTATTTAGGACATTGACTCATTAAACAAGCTGTCAACTATCATCATATATAATATCATATATGTTATCTTTAACTCATATACCTCCACAAATGCCTTCACAACTTTTTCCATCGTAAATTTTCATAAAAGTTTTAACAGCTGTGTGCAAAATTTCTCATTTGCCATAATTTGCGAAGCTGCATGAATACCACTAATATATGTGATATCTATCATATCGTATATATTATATATGATATTATAAATTATTTCTATAATAATATAGATAATATAATATTATATATATATACAGGGTGTTCCATACTCAATGGATAAAAAAAGAGGAGGTGATAGGGGGAACCCATACAAGCAAAAAATTGTATCGAAAGGGGGTTTCATCTTGCACTCGTAAGGAGCTAGAGGCGCGGAAAGAATTCGACTAAATTCGTGAGCATACTTTTAGGCGGATATGTAAAACTAAAACACTATTCAGAAATTTTTAAATTTCTTAGATTTTTCTTTTTCTCATGCTGCCTAAAAGTGTGCTCAATAAATTTGATTAAAATAACTTTTCTGGGAGTCAAAAATACAAAATAATTATTTTCAAACCTTAGTTTTGCATTGATTGTGAAACTTTTTTTTAGCAACCATGGTATCAAATTGACGGGAAAAACTCAAAGTTTTCGAAAAGAGTAAAAAAAAGAGGCTCGATCGTATTTCTTTTGAATTAAATCACTTTAAAAGCCAAAATTTCACTATTTTAGGCTTAGATGGTAGTACCAGAGAAAACGGAGTTGAATTATTTAAAATCGTAGTATACAGTGTTAACGGAAAACCGCCAAGCTTTTCATATCATATTTGATTTTGAATTTACGGCCTGTAAGTGAGGAGCACCAGTGAAAAAACCAAAATATTGTTTTTTGCATGTAACTCCTCAGGGGTTCATTTGCGACCCCCCCCTGCCATACGATTTTTGGTCCGTCTGGACCCCCCCTATCACCTCCTTTTTTTTGTTCCATCGAGTATGGAACACCCTGTATATATATATATATATATATGTATATATATACATATATATATATATATATATATATATATATATATATATATATATATATATATATATATATATATATATTACTGCAGTGGTTTTTCACTTACATTGATATAATATAACTAGCAAGCTCAAATCATATCTTGCGATGGCATAGTTGAAGAGTGCTAGATTTGGAATCTGGACGGTCCGAGTTCGAAAGTAAAGAAATAGTGGAAAAATGGAGAATAAAACAGGCAAGTGAATTTTAAGGAAAAAATACGGGGAACAGGAAGTAAGTTGCCAACCAAATAAGTAAGCCCATTTAAAAAATTCCTATACAATTGTTTTTTAAAAATTTTTAAGCGTAAAAATATCGTTAAATGTTTTATTTCTCAGTTTTTGAAATAATTTAAATGTTAAATTAAATTCTTTTCACAAAAAAATACGCTCGCTGAAGCAGGGATCGAACCCTCCGACCTTATTTTTTACAAGAATTCATATCAAAATGATAAGTTCTCGGTAAACATTTTTTTGAGTCTGAAAATTTTAGAGTCTAAAAAGAGTTTTAATTTATACTGATTTTAAAGCCCTCATAAATAAGAGTCATAAAAAAATACAAATGAATTATTCATTTGACCGTCCTTTTACTGTATTATTTTTGAGTATAAAAACACTCTTAACAGGCTTTAACAGGTTGGCTGATAAGTCCCCGGTCTAACAAAGAAAAACACATTTTTTTTGTCAAAATTCGTTTTTATTATTCAACATAGTTCCCTTTAAGAGCGATACAACGATTATAATGACCTTCCAATTTTTTGATATCATTTTGGTAGTACTCCTTCGGTTTTGCCTCAAAATAGGCCTCAGTTTCGGCGATCACCTCTTCATTGCCGCCAATTTTTTTCCCTGCGAACATCCTTTTGAGGTCTGAGAACAAGAAAAAGTCGCTGGGGGCCAGATCTGGAGAATACGGTGGGTGGGGAAGCAATTCGAAGCCTAATTCATGAATTTTTGCCATCGTTCTCAATGACTTGTGGCACGGTGCGTTGTCTTGGTGGAACAAAACTTTTTTCTTCTTCATATGGGGCCGTTTTGCCGCGATTTCGACCTTCAAACCTCCACTAACGACATATAATAGTCACTGTTGATGGTTTTTCCCTTCTCAAGATAATCGATAAAAATTATTCCATGCCCGTCCCAAAAAACAGAGGCCTTTACTTTGCCAGCGGACTTTTGAGTCTTTCCACGCTTCGGAGACGGTTCACCGATTGCTGTCCACTCAGCCGACTGTCGATTGGACTCAGGAGTGTAGTGATAGAGCCATGTTTCATCCATTGTCACATATCGACGCAAAAACTCGGGTGTATTGCGAGTTAACAGCTGCAAACACTGCTCAGAATCATCAACACGTTGTTGTTTTTGGTCAAATGTGAGCTCGCGCGGCACCCATTTTGCACAGAGCTTTTTCATATCCAAATATTGATGAATGATATGACCAACACGTTCCTTTGATATCTTTAAGGCCTCTGCTATCTCGATCAACTTCATTTTACGGTCATTCAAAATCATTTTGTGAATTTTTTTGATGTTTTCGTCGGTAACCACCTCTTTCGGGCGTCCACTGCGTTCACCGTCCTCCGTGCTCATTTCACCACGCTTGAATTTTGCATACCAATCAATTATTGTTGATTTTCCTGGGGCAGAGTCCGGAAACTCATTATCAAGCCAAGTTTTTGCTTCCACTGTATTTTTTCCCTTCAGAAAACAGTATTTTATCAAAACACGAAATTTCTTTTTTTCCATTTTTTCACAATAACAAAAGTTGCTTCACAAAAGACGCTCTATCTCACAAACTAATTGACTAACAGACGTCAAATATATATATATCTCGAAGAAAACAGCTGCGTCAGTTTTTACCCAGTGAACGAGGATTACTGCGACCATACCGAAAACATACCACCAGAAGAAAACAAAATCAGCGATGTTGACCATGTATCAAATGAGAATGGTAAGAATTCATAAAACTCCTTCACTCTGATTCTTATATGTTTATATTTATATATTATGTGTTACTACATACCGGTAAATTAGAAACAATAGCAGAAAATGTAAGAGAATATCGTACGAAGCAGAATGAGCTCACTGTGGTGATGAAATCAATAGAGAAGGTGCAGCAGCGGATTCTGCTGGAATTCATAGCCATTAGAAAACAAGTTGCGGACTCGATGCAAGAAAATTCTATGCCGATGAAGCCATTCAAAACTGAGCGTGCCAAAACAAAAGTTGCTTCACAAAAGACGCTCTATCTCACAAACTAATTGACTAACAGACGTCAAATATATATATATCTCGAAGAAAACAGCTGCGTCAGTTTTTACCCAGTGAACGAGGATTACTGCGACCATACCGAAAACATACCACCAGAAGAAAACAAAATCAGCGATGTTGACCATGTATCAAATGAGAATGGTAAGAATTCATAAAACTCCTTCACTCTGATTCTTATATGTTTATATTTATATATATGTGTTACTACATACCGGTAAATTAGAAACAATAGCAGAAAATGTAAGAGAATATCGTACGAAGCAGAATGAGCTCACTGTGGTGATGAAATCAATAGAGAAGGTGCAGCAGCGGATTCTGCTGGAATTCATAGCCATTAGAAAACAAGTTGCGGGTTCGATGCAAGAAAATTCTATGCCGATGAAGCCATTCAAAACTGAGCGTGCCTTTGAGGATTTCGAAACGAGACGAGATATTGGAAGAAAATAAAAAAAAACTACGTGAAAAAAAAATGATTTTAATTTCAATGAAACGCAGAAATAGGGGTAAAAATAGTAGTAAGAAGGCGAGTTGATTTACGTCTCATTTAGACTGAAAAAACACTATTTTCATACTTCAAAAAAGAGCATAAAAAAACTTTAAAAAGAGTGCAATAACACTTTAAAAAAAGTCTTAAAAGAGTATAATAAAACTCTAAAAACACAGTTCGATTATACTCTACTCTAAACGTGTGTCCCTTTTCAAACAAAAACACACTCTTCTTAAAGTCTTTTTGAAACTCAATTAAGACTGTTGTAAGAGCCGGACGACCCCGGGAGCAATGTTTTCTCCTCGAAATGGGTGGACTGTAAATTTATGTAATTGAGTTTGACTCGTGCAGAGCAACAAATCAAATTCACCGATGGAAAGAAAGAAAAATCCAAATTAGAAATAAGGAAACACGAATTGTTAGTTTTGAGCGATAGAGCGCCTTATTACCTGTTGGTAGGATGGAGAAACACGAACTGTTCTTTCGAAGTTCGTCGTGCTTAAATCTAAACTAAGCCTATTGGAAAGTGAACAGAGCATTTTTGAATTCTTCTCTTTCTCCTTCTCTTAATTTCTCCTTGGGCGAGATATAAAAAGGGTTGTCAATCTGTTGAGCTGAACATCGCCGCCCGCCTTGCAGGACACTGCAATAAGTGTCGACTGAGTTCTCGGAAAAAGGTGGCAATGAAGCTCTGATGCGTGGCCCATGGCAATGGTGAAAGAGAAGCATTCAAAAACGATCATATGAATTCTGGAAAGGATAAGGAGTAAATCAATTGTCGTTTGCATATGTGTAAAGAAAGAGGAACATCCCAGTCGATACGAGCTAACCAAATTTCCTGCATCAACATTTTTGCACAAATTATAATGGGCGTAAGCCAACCGGCAGGATCGAACAATTTGGAGATTTGCGACAGAATTTCTCTTTTGGTGTATTTGGGCTGATCTGGCAAGGGGTCTGGGTGGAAATAAAATATATCGGACTCGGCACTCCAACGAATGCCAAGAGTTTTAGCAACACTATGCTCGTTCAACGAGAGAAATGCTTCCCGTAGAAGGTGATCCTTAGGAACATCTTGCAATATTTCCAGGGAATTAGACGCTCATTTTCGTAATGGAAATCCGGCCGAATTTAGAGCGACAGTCAACTCGTCGCGGGCTGCAATAGTTGAATCTATAGAATGACCGCCTGCCAAAACATCGTCGACATACATGTAATTTTTTAATTTATCGCTGGCTAAGGGAAGAGATTCCTTCACATCTTCTGCTAATTGCAGAAGTGTGCGAATAGCGAGGTGAGGTGCACAATTAATGCCAAAAGTAACGGTTTTTAGTTCGAAGTCCTCCACTTCGTTTCCTGCGGCCTGACGGAACAAAATTCTTTGGAATGAAGTTTGACTGGGTGTCACTAAAATCTGTCTATACATCTTTTGGATATCAGCGTTGAAAACATAACGGAAAAAGCGCCATTGGAGAATAAGAAGAGTCAGATCCGATTGCAACTCAGGACCGGTATATAATACGTCATTGAGACTCACCGAATTATCGGACGGACTTGACGCATTGAACCACAACTCTAACTTTCGCGGTGGTACTTTCGGCTTTGATCACCGCATGGTGAGGCAAATAGAAAGTGGACTCAAAAGACACCGCAGGATTGTGTTCAACCGGAACCATATGCCCGAGAGCTAAGTATTCCCGAAGCACCCCGTCATATTCTCCTTTGGCGTGTGCATTTCTATTCAACCGAGCTTCATTGCGGAGAAACTGTGCTAATGCAATTTTACGAGACGCACCTATCTGAATTTTTGTTGGGAAATCTATTTTAAAAGGTAACGAGACTACATAGCACCCCTTTTCATTTCTTTTAGTGGTCCGTTTAAATAAATCTTCACAGTAACGATCTTCGTCAGATTCGAGTCTCTGCTGCGGCAGATCATCCACCTCCCAAAAACGCGTTATAGCCTTTTCTAAAGGTATGATAGCACACGAACAGAAGTTCGCGGCTATAGAAATAGAACTTGGTGGATTTATTAGACCTGTCAAAACCCACCCGAAAGTTGTCTCTTGAGCTATCAGAGACCCGCAAATATTTCGTTTTATACCACTACGAAGAACTGTTGGAAGTAGATCGGCCCCAATAAGGACATCAACGGAAGATTTTTTCGCAAAATTTTTGTCTGCCAGTGAAATATTAGGCAAATTCAAAAAGGAAGAAGGGTCGATGGTGCAGGAGGGGTGATCGCCTGTAATTTTGGGCAACACTAAGGCTGTTGCTTCTATGTTGATATCAAACGAGTAATACCGGAAAATGTAGAGGCTGTTATGGAGGCAACATTGGAGAGCCGTGCGAAATTACCCAGGGTTGAAACCAAAAAAGACTTCAAACAATAATTGTGTGATATTACATTCATTCATTCATTCATCCATTCATTCACTTCAAACAATAATTCTTTAATTTCTATCGTATGTTGTGATTACATAAATTTTTAAGAGAAAAATAAAAATCCACAAACAAAAAAAAAACCTTTTTTTTTCTAGAAACTTCATTTGTGCGGAAAAATAATAGCCATTTCAATTAATTTTTGTCATGTAGAGAGCCAAAAATGGTGCTTTTTCGATATTTTTATATGGGGCGCCCCCTAAGGGGGGGTTCGGGAGTTGCACCACTGGCATGGGAGGGTCGGCCGTCGAAAGTTGGTGGGGGGGTCCGTCATACATTTGGACTCGATTGGAGCAACCCCTAACGCTTTAAATGGTTTAAAACACGATTTTTCTACATTTGCCCATTTGGGTACCTACCGATTAAAACGAGGAACATCAGAATTCATTTTAGAGGTATGGTTTCTTGGGCAAAGTTTCTTATTTTGACCCATAGAATCCGAAAATCATATATATGCCTTTGGACTTTTTCCCCCTAAAAATCGAGTATATATAATATATATTAATATATATATATATATATATATATATATATATATATATACTGCAGTGGTTTTTCACTTACATTGATATAATATAACTAGCAAGCTCAAATCATATCTTGCGATGGCATAGTTGAAGAGTGCTAGATTTGGAATCTGGACGGTCCTAGTTCGAAAGTAAAGAAATAGTGGAAAAATGGAGAATAAAACAGGCAAGTGAATTTTAAGGAAAAAATACGGGGAACAGGAAGTAAGTTGCCAACCAAATAAGTAAGCCCATTTAAAAAATTCCTATACAATTGTTTTTTCAAAATTTTTAAGCATAAAAATATCGTTAAATGTTTTATTTCTCAGTTTTTGAAATAATTTAAATGTTAAATTAAATACTTTTCACAAAAAAATACGCTCGCTGAAGCAGGGATCGAACCCTCCGACCTTATTTTTTACAAGAATTCATATCAAAATGATAAGTTCTCGGTAAACATTTTTTTGAGTCTGAAAATTTTAGAGTCTAAAAAGAGTTTTAATTTATACTGATTTTAAAGCCCTCATAAATAAGAGTCATAAAAAAGTACAAATGAATTATTCATTTGACCGTCCTTTTACTGTATTATTTTTGAGTATAAAAACACTCTTAACAGGCTTTAACAGGTTGGCTGATAAGTCCCCGGTCTAACAAAGAAAAACACATTTTTTTTGTCAAAATTCGTTTTTATTATTCAACATAGTTCCCTTTAAGAGCGATACAACGATTATAATGACCTTCCAATTTTTTGATATCATTTTGGTAGTACTCCTTCGGTTTTGCCTCAAAATAGGCCTCAGTTTCGGCGATCACCTCTTCATTGCAGCCAAATTTTTTCCCTGCGAGCATCCTTTTGAGGTCTGAGAACAAGAAAAAGTCACTGGGGGCCAGATCTGGAGAATACGGTGGGTGGGGAAGCAATTCGAAGCCTAATTCATGAATTTTTGCCATCGTTCTCAATGACTTGTGGCACGGTGCGTTGTCTTGGTGGAACAAAACTTTTTTCTTCTTCATATGGGGCCGTTTTGCCGCGATTTCGACCTTCAAACGCTCCAATAACGACATATAATAGTCACTGTTGATGGTTTTTCCCTTCGCAAGATAATCGATAAAAATTTTTCCATGCCCATCCCAAAAAACAGAGGCCTTTACTTTGCCAGCGGACTTTTGAGTCTTTCCACGCTTCGGAGACGGTTCACCGATTGCTGTCCACTCAGCCGACTGTCGATTGGACTCAGGAGTGTAGTGATAGAGCCATGTTTCATCCATTGTCACATATCGACGCAAACACCCGGGTGTATTGCGAGTTAACAGCTGCAAACACCACTCAGAATCATCAACACGTTGTTGTTTTTGGTCAAATGTGAGCTCGCGCGGCACCCATTTTGCACAGAGCTTTTTCATATCCAAATATTGATGAATGATATGACCAACACGTTCCTTTGATATCTTTAAGGCCTCTGCTATCTCGAGCAACTTCATTTTACGGTCATTAAAAATCATTTTGTGAATTTTTTTGATGTTTTCGTCGGTAACCACCTCTTTCGGGCGTCCACTGCGTTCACCGTCCTCCGTGCTCATTTCACCACGCTTGAATTTTGCATACCAATCAATTATTGTTGATTTTCCTGGGGCAGAGTCCGGAAACTCATTATCAAGCCAAGTTTTTGCTTCCACTGTATTTTTTCCCTTCAGAAAACAGTATTTTATCAAAACACGAAATTTCTTTTTTTCCATTTTTTTCACAATAACAAAAGTTGCTTCACAAAAGACGCTCTATCTCACAAACTAATTGACTAACAGACGTCAAATATATATATATCTCGAAGAAAACAGCTGCGTCAGTTTTTACCCAGTGAACGAGGATTACTGCGACCATACCGAAAACATACCACCAGAAGAAAACAAAATCAGCGATGTTGACCATGTATCAAATGAGAATGGTAAGAATTCATAAAACTCCTTCACTCTGATTCTTATATGTTTATATTTATATATATGTGTTACTACATACCGGTAAATTAGAAACAATAGCAGAAAATGTAAGAGAATATCGTACGAAGCAGAATGAGCTCACTGTGGAGATGAAATCAATAGAGAAGGTGCAGCAGCGGATTCTGCTGGAATTCATAGCCATTAGAAAACAAGTTGCGGGCTCGATGCAAGAAAATTCTATGCCGATGAAGCCATTCAAAACTGAGCGTGCTTTTGAGGATTTCGAAACGATACGAGATATTGGAAGAAAATAAAAAAAAACTACGTGAAAAAAAAATGATTTTAATTTCAATAAAACGCAGAAATAGGGGTAAAAATAATAGTAAGAAGGCGAGTTGATTTACGTCTCATTTAGACTGAAAAACACTATTTTCATACTTCAAAAAAGAGCATAAAAAACTTTAAAAAGAGTGCAATAACACTTTAAAAAAAGTCTTAAAAGAGTATAATAAAACTCTAAAAACACAGTTCGATTATACTTTACTCTAAACGTGTGTCCCTTTTCAAACAAAAACACACTCTTCTTAAAGTCTTTTTGAAACTCAATTAAGACTGTTGTAAGAGCCGGACGACCCCGGGAGCAATGTTTTCTCCTCGAAATGGGTGGACTGTAAATTTATGTAATTGAGTTTGACTCGTGCAGAGCAACAAATCAAATTCACCGATGGAAAGAAAGAAAAATCCAAATTAGAAATAAGGAAACACGAATTGTTAGTTTTGAGCGATAGAGCGCCTTATTACCTGTTGGTAGGATGGAGAAACACGAACTGTTCTTTCGAAGTTCGTCGTGCTTAAATCTAAACTAAGCCTATTGGAAAGTGAACAGAGCATTTTTGAATTCTTCTCTTTCTCCTTCTCTTAATTTCTCCTTGGGCGAGATATAAAAAGGGTTGTCAATCTGTTGAGCTGAACATCGCCGCCCGCCTTGCAGGACACTGCAATAAGTGTCGACTGAGTTCTCGGAAAAAGGTGGCAATGAAGCTCTGATGCGTGGCCCATGGCAATGGTGAAAGAGAAGCATTCAAAAACGATCATATGAATTCTGGAAAGGATAAGGAGTAAATCAATTGTCGTTTGCATATGTGTAAAGAAAGAGGAACATCCCAGTCGATACGAGCTAACCAAATTTCCTGCATCAACATTTTTGCACAAATTATAATGGGCGTAAGCCAACCGGCAGGATCGAACAATTTGGAGATTTGCGACAGAATTTCTCTTTTGGTGTATTTGGGCTGATCTGGCAAGGGGTCTGGGTGGAAATAAAATATATCGGACTCGGCACTCCAACGAATGCCAAGAGTTTTAGCAACACTATGCTCGTTCAACGAGAGAAATGCTTCCCGTAGAAGGTGATCCTTAGGAACATCTTGCAATATTTCCAGGGAATTAGACGCTCATTTTCGTAATGGAAATCCGGCCGAATTTAGAGCGACAGTCAACTCGTCGCGGGCTGCAATAGTTGAATCTATAGAATGACCGCCTGCCAAAACATCGTCGACATACATGTAATTTTTTAATTTATCGCTGGCTAAGGGAAGAGATTCCTTCACATCTTCTGCTAATTGCAGAAGTGTGCGAATAGCGAGGTGAGGTGCACAATTAATGCCAAAAGTAACGGTTTTTAGTTCGAAGTCCTCCACTTCGTTTCCTGCGGCCTGACGGAACAAAATTCTTTGGAATGAAGTTTGACTGGGTGTCACTAAAATCTGTCTATACATCTTTTGGATATCAGCGTTGAAAACATAACGGAAAAAGCGCCATTGGAGAATAAGAAGAGTCAGATCCGATTGCAACTCAGGACCGGTATATAATACGTCATTGAGACTCACCGAATTATCGGACGGACTTGACGCATTGAACACAACTCTAACTTTCGCGGTGGTACTTTCGGCTTTGATCACCGCATGGTGAGGCAAATAGAAAGTGGACTCAAAAGACACCGCAGGATTGTGTTCAACCGGAACCATATGCCCGAGAGCTAAGTATTCCCGAAGCACCCCGTCATATTCTCCTTTGGCGTGTGCATTTCTATTCAACCGAGCTTCATTGCGGAGAAACTGTGCTAATGCAATTTTACGAGACGCACCTATCTGAATTTTTGTTGGGAAATCTATTTTAAAAGGTAACGAGACTACATAGCACCCCTTTTCATTTCTTTTAGTGGTCCGTTTAAATAAATCTTCACAGTAACGATCTTCGTCAGATTCGAGTCTCTGCTGCGGCAGATCATCCACCTCCCAAAAACGCGTTATAGCCTTTTCTAAAGGTATGATAGCACACGAACAGAAGTTCGCGGCTATAGAAATAGAACTTGGTGGATTTATTAGACCTGTCAAAACCCACCCGAAAGTTGTCTCTTGAGCTATCAGAGACCCGCAAATATTTCGTTTTATACCACTACGAAGAACTGTTGGAAGTAGATCGGCCCCAATAAGGACATCAACGGAAGATTTTTTCGCAAAATTTTTGTCTGCCAGTGAAATATTAGGCAAATTCAAAAAGGAAGAAGGGTCGATGGTGCAGGAGGGGTGATCGCCTGTAATTTTGGGCAACACTAAGGCTGTTGCTTCTATGTTGATATCTGAAAACCGAGCAGAACTTATTGAAATGCAACACGCTTTCATAGACTTGGCGCTCACAGACGCCCCGACACCGGTTATGTTAGCGTTAATCGTATAAGATGGTAACCGAAGCTTTCTCTGTAATTTTTCAGAAATAAAGGTTCCTTCTGAACCCGAATCTAAAAGGGCTCTGGCATAAAACAGTTTGTCCTTATTTAGCACTTTAATCATCGCTTTGCCCAACAAAACACTTTTCGTACCGGCAGCCACACACGTTTGTATTGTCGTGGCAGAATTTTCTACAGTGGGCTCTATGTGGGCTGAATGGCTCTTCTGCTGTGCAGAACTACTCCCGGGGGTCGTCGAGTTTGAATTTTTGGAACTAGTAGTTGGCGCAGTGGATTCACGATGAAGCAAAGTGTTATGTCTTTTATGGCAAGTAAAGCAATTATGATTACTTTTGCACTCCTTAACCGTATGAGATCGTGCAAAACAATTAATACAAAGCCCCTGTTTGCGGATAGAAGCAAGTAGATTATCAACAGTCATTTTTAAAAATACCGGACAGGTCCTAATGGGATGCTTGTCTTTTGGACAAAGTTGACACTGTGGTGCGGAGACATTCGCCGAATGCGATTTAACATTTCGCGAACTTGAAGCATCGGATGGCTTTTGACTGGTATTCCTAATATCATTAAGAGTTTCTATAGTTTGATATCGACTGGTCAAAAAAGAGTCAAATTATTTCCAAGTGGGTAAAATCTCTTTGCTAGACAACGACTGCTCCCACAGAGCGAGAGTGATATTTGGCAAACAGATATTTGGCGTGGAACAGAAGTACACAAGCATGGAATCCCACGAGCTCACCTCTATGCCTTGTAATTTTAACGCGGATAAACAACCATTAATTGTGCTTTGCATTTTCTTTAAAGCACTCCCCGATTCTGTTTTTATGGGTTCGACACTAAAGAGGATGCGATATTGAGAATTTACAAGGATTCGTTTATTTTCAAACCGTTCTCTTAAAGCTTGCCATGCGATTGCAAACCCTTCATGAGTAAGAGGTGCATTTTGTTATGATATCTTTTGCTTCCCCTTTCGTCTTTTGCAGTATATGGAAAAGTTTTTCTACCGGACTAAGACGAGGATTCCGTCTATAGATTGCATCGAAAAGGTCACGGAATGAAGGCCATGCTGTATAATCACCAGCGAAAGTTTCCATATCACATGGTGGTAAGCGTACACCCGTGTTGATTTCAACGGAATGAGTTGCCAACGGCGGGGCACTCGGTTTTGGACTTCGGTCTCTAATTGAATTCATCTTTTCCGTAATAATAGACAGATATCGGACATAAGTATTGTAAGTGGTTTGGTATTTGGATTTAATAATGGGGACCTCATTTTCTTCCCCCGTTTTTATTTCCGGATCCTGCGATTGATCTTCTTCCACCGCTTGGAGATATTGCTCATATTTACTTTTAACCACTTTCCACAGAATTCGAATCTCATCGCTTTGGATATCTAGCGAAGCTACGGAATGCCTGGTCGGCTCAATGGTATTAAAATTAGCTTCAAATTCTACTAAATTATCAGTTGTTCGAATGAACGCTTCCAACGCCATGACGAGAAAAATGGAAAGCAAGAAAAAATATTTCTACCCGAAAATTGCACAAACAATTTATTTGAAGTGCTACTAACAATATGCACTTTATTGTGAAATCGATCCGCAAAAAAAAATTCACAAATGAAATTATTTTACGGTTGTTATTAAACTTTTGTGCCGCACTGTAATTATATTGGCTCGAATTCGCCAAATATTTTTTCAAATAAGACTCGAATGCTGTCTTAAGTGCACTAATTGCTTCAACTAAGAAGGAACGAACAAAGGAAATCGAGAAAAAAAGAGTTACGTGTCTTAGGAAGTCAAACCCGAGTCACTGACTATATAGCTCTGAGAATTGTATTGAGACGCTCATGTACATATGTATGTAGGTATGTATCCAAAGACATATACTAGCCTTTGCGCGAAATGTTACCCGAATGAAACATGAGCCGACGACTTTAGCGGAATCTGGGTTTAGTTTTTTACAAGTAAAGCTGCTTTTTCGTTCGTTCAGCCAAAAATTCGCCTTAATTTTCCTTTAAATTTCGTCTTGAAATCCGGCTCGAAGGACCACAATGTTTTCTCCTCGAAATGGGTGGACTGTAAATTTATGTAATTGAGTTTGACTCGTGCAGAGCAACAAATCAAATTCACCGATGGAAAGAAAGAAAAATCCAAAATAGAAATAAGGAAACACGAATTGTTAGTTTTGAGCGATGGAGCGCTTTATTACCTGTTGGTAGGATGGAGAAACACGAACTGTTCTTTCGAAGTTCGTCGAGCTCAAATCTAAACTAAGCCTATTGGAAAGTGAACAGAGCATTTTTGAATTCTTCTCTTTCTCCTTCTCTTAATTTCTCCTTGGGCGAGATAAAAAAGGCTTGCCAATCTGTTGAGCTGAACAACTGTTTTGCTCAAAATTTAGAGTCTAAAAGTAGTCAAAAAAAAGTGTAAATGTTTGCTGGGTTATCTTCTTAACTTTTCGTTCAATTTTTCGTTAAAATAAACGATAAGATTTTCGCTATGGTTTCAATAAGACAATCTTCTTGGATAAAAACCATAGACAAATCTTATTAGTTTTCTTCCATTTTATGTGGTATCGTTTTCTCTGTGTATAGGACACTCATTTATGATACAGGCGTTTCTCGATTTAACGATCATTCGATTCTATGAATAACGCATTTAACGAACAGTCAAATCCATCCCATTGAGTACCTTATATAACGAACAATTCGAAATCGGGAGTATTCAGTTTAACGTACAACATACGAATCAGATTTTTTCTTTAGAGAGAAGTGTTCATTCACAAGAAAAACAAAAGAAATTAAGTTTTTGTATGCGTGTGCATACAGAGAAGGGTTTTTTTGCAATAACTGCGAGAGTATATAAGCTAAACTTCTCTTTATATAGCGAATCAACAGAATCCTATTTTGTTGCATTTTTGGTCCCATTTTGGTGACCCTTTTCTGCAACGAAAGTTTTTGTTCTAGAAGAACAATCATCAATTTATTAATGTGAAATTGTGTTTTCAAGCGATGCTTAAGAAAAATCATCTACAAGCGACTATTTGCTGACGTACGTTTCGACCTGCCGTCTGGGTTCTCATAAGGTTTTAATTTAATTCCTTTTTGGTATTATTATAATATATACAAACACCAAAATTGGTATTAAGTCAAATCTTTAGTTTTTACTTTTTGGAGAGTTTTAAGCCCGTAAAAGTTCATTTGTGCCGACTTTTGTTCAATTTCTCTATAAAAACCGTCCGTAGGCCACGCCCACTTTTTTAATTGTTGATAATTACATTTAAGGCCCTAAACTATGCTCACATATCATATTTTTTAGAATACTTCAAAAATACCGGATATAGAGCAGTTCTTGTAATTTTCGTGACAGACTCTAGTACTGGGGGTACACTTAAAAATAGCCCGATTGGGTCCATTTTCGAACTTGTTCTGTAATAGGATTCTTGTTGTTGAGTGTGAAAAAAGTGTGCCTGAAAGCCTGTCCAAATAATTGTTTTCAAAAGTCAAAACAGCCAAACTGAATATAAGCTCTCTAGACAAACACTTTTCTCAGACTTGGTCCTCAAGGGGTTATGAAGCAATTTTTCCTTCTTCAAAATGTGCTTCCAAGAACGATTTTGCCTGCCGATAGTACCTTTTGATCAACCTGAGCTTGCAAGCGAAAGCAAAGTACTTATTAAAAGCTCTCTACTTGCCAATTAGGGCAGTACGTTAAAAACTATAAATTTTCAATAATTGTTGCCCATTTTCGGTTTGTTATTCAAAAATGAACCCAAAAGTTTGGTTTCCCACAACAAAGATATTTTTAATGATAATGCAAAATGTTTAATTATCACAGGCCAACAAATATAAAAATATTTTCGTTTTATGCCGCAATTTCGTTCATTAATACGGATAAGGGTGGTATTGGTAATATTAAAAATATTTTTTTAAATTTTTTCCTAGGTGTAGTTTAGGAGCTACCATCAATAGTGTCTGACCGAAGGTTCGGCTTCGGCTTCGGTAATCGGCATAATCGGCCAATTCTTAATCTTCGGCTTCGGCTTCGGCTGGAAAAAGCCGAATATTTTTACACTAGTGAATTATTGCCGTAAATTTTTGCGAAATTGCACAAAAGTTTTCAACATTAAACGCATGGCCGAGAAATATTTATCTGCCCCTCCAACAAGCGTGGCCAGCGAACAACTCTTTAGCGCTGCCGGTCAACTGTATACTAAACGACGATCAAATCTCCTCGGAAAAAATGCTGATAAGCTGCTATTTTTAGCTTATAATATGAAGCTTTTTAATTTTGATTACACGGGTCTGCAAAAATAAATTTTTTTCGCCTCCTTTTGAGTTTGAGTAGTGGCTCTAGTAGATTTTGGTCTGCAGAATAATTGAAAAATATCAAAAAAATTGCATCACGTAAGGATTTCGAGAAAATCGCGTTCCTGAAATAGAGCCCGCTGGCATTAAACCTGGTAATATTAGTTCTGAATAATACTGTAAATAGTACTGTAGCGTTCTTAATTTATTTTACAAATAATTTTTTCTTTCCTTTTCCTAGAAAACTATAAAGATGTTGAAGCTGATTTAGAAGCAATTACTTCAGACAATTGTTCCTGGCCCGATTTAGAAAAGCATTGGGCAGCTACTAGCAGATTCAGATTGCAAGAAATTAATAACCAAGAGTCAACTGCTGTCATATTACAAAAATGGTTTCATTATAAAAAGCCCTTAGGCTTCAAATTGGTACGCTTCAGATAACACCAGTTTATAGAAAAAAAAAAATAAATAATTGAATATAATAATCAATAATTCGTAAATACGAATCATATTTTATTTTTCTAACTTCCTACAGGTCGATATAGACTTCAAAGTAATGTATCCAGACTCTGCTAGTTTTATCAACACATTCCCCAAATTATGTGCTAAGCTTCCAAAAATTTTTGAAGAGCACTTGAGCCCAAGCTGTAAACCTTTTTATCTGGAATTAAAGACTGAAACATTATCTGACAGTAAGCTTTGACTATATATTCTAATCGAATATGTTCTTTTTTATATAATCTTGAATTATAATTATAAGATTATCTTTGTTTTTCCAATTAATTTATAGACGCCAAATATGCCGCCTACTTGCATCTCCTTCATGGAGTATTCGTTCCAAAGAGCCAAAAATTGCAAAGCTCCGCCTTCAAGAAGACCATGTAAAGCCTACTATAAAAGACTCCCAACTTTCTTTTATGCTCATTGAAGAAACTCTACAAGCAGCGGAAACTACATTACAGCGATTGAAGGAAAAAAAGAAGCAATTCAGCCAATGATAATTGTTGTCGGTTCCATATTTGAGCCCAAAGACATTCTCGTGTACTTTGATACAATTAAGTACAAATTTTTTTCGATTTTGCAAGCTGTTGATATATGCTTTAAAAAAAGTCATGTTTTTAAGCTTAAATACCCATTTCAGTCTTGCTTAGTTTGGTTATTCTTACAAACGTTTTTTTATAAAGTTGAAACCATTTATGATAAAAAGTATCCCATTTTAAGCATTATTAGTAATGAGTTACAAAAACAATTTTAAAATCATTAAAATTTTCTATTTATAAGCTCAGAATTCATTACTTTAATATAAAATAAAAGACATGTAAATGGAATAAAAAGTTTTTGTTATTGGATCAAATTCTTGTACGGAAAATTTGAAAATGGAATAAAAGGCATGTAAATGGAACAAAAATTTTTTGTTATTGGATCAAATTCTTGTACGCAAAATTTGTAAAGCGAACAAAATTTCTTTACTGGCAGTCTGTTAATAGTATGGATATGTGTGCTATATACACAAAACTTATATTCTTATAACAAATTCCAGCTTTTTATTTTACAAAGCCATTTGTGAAATAAAATAAGTTTAAGTTAATCTTACAAAAAACTTTATTCAAATAAAAAAGTTTTTTGTGCATTTGCCATACTATTTGTAATAAAAATAAATAATTTTTCGCCTGCACAAACGGGCATTGGTAATTCTAACTTAAACTAACTTAATGCAACAAAGATATCGTTATTTATTTAATGAGTGTTTGTGCTATTTACTTTGCAAATTTGTTACATAAACAAAAATTTCGAGAAATTGTTATATACACAAAAGTTTTCTGTTGACCGTATATTAACAAAAAATTTGTAACATTAGACTGGTTTGTTGTTTATATTACCATGAAAATTTTTTCTGTGTACTGTTTCGTTTGTTGAATAAAGCGGCCAGCTGTCGCGCATTCTACGGAACCGTCCCACAGTGCTTTGTCTAGTGGAAATAAATCAAAAATTGTATGGTAGCGGATCCAGGCAAATTTGGTATCGTTGTAAAGGAAAAACTTTCACTAGAAAAAGGCCAAAATATTTTTAGGAATAAATTATATTTGTAGGTGTTGTGTATTTTTTACATCATTAGGTGTTACATCAGTTCAAAGTTAGGGCTTTTTATCGGATTTTATATAAAAAAAAAATTATTGATTTTGAGCATTTATGTAAAACTTTTCTAAAAATTTCGATTTTTAGTCTATTGAATCGTTTTAATTTTTGTATTTTTAAGCTAATTTGAATAAAAAAATGCGATATTATAAAATGTATCGACAAATGAACGTTGATTTTTTTCGAGAGCTACAAATATTGCACAAATTCACATAAAATTAAAGAAATTATCAATATTTGGAAGTAATTTTTAAAAAAATCACCGAAAAACACCTTTTTAATTTTTTTATATTTTTTTAGAACCATTCATTAGCTTTCAGAAAATGTATAAATCACATCCCAGTTCGTCCCATTTTTTTAAATATGCGGTTTCAAACACTGGTCTAAATCATATTTTTAGTGCTAAATGAACCTGAAGTAAAAGTATGAGTACTTTAATGGTTTTGAACTCTGTTAGAACTCATAGTATAATTTTTATATATACCCAAGACCTCTACTTACTAGGCTATGGAAAGATGCGATTATCCGATATTAATTCAAAGTTTTCATAAGATTATAAAGTTTTGTTTGACTTTGCAATGAAATCGCAAAAAAAACTAAATTTTTAACATAAAATAAGACTTCTTTGTGGAAAATAAGAAACATAAAGTTGGTTGCCCTACTTTTTAGCATTCCTTTTTAAACATATTCTCATAAACTGTATTTTATATTTGTTCAAGTGCAACCGATATATTTCATACCTGTTGTGGTTGCTAGGGTGGTTCGAAAAACAAAAAATATTTTCTCATTAGAAAATGAAAAAGCAACTGACCTTTAGCTCGATATTAAGGAACATACGAATAAAAAATATTTCATTTCGGAATACAATAGCGCGCAAATGTTGCCATTGGCCTAGATAAGAAATACACAATTTAGAAGAAAAAAATTTTCCCAACTTTTTCTTATTTGTATTGTATTCTGAAATAAAATATATTTTGTTTTTAGAACCATCCTAATGGTTTCATATACGTATAGAAAATTTTGTTTCTTTTCTTTCTTATATTCTTTTCTTATATTTTTAATGTTTATGTTTTGTTGACTGCAATCAGAACAAGTGGTTTTGCAAACTTTTAAATTAAATTTTCATTAGCAATAAAAAATTTAAAATGTTAGTTGTTATAACAATTGAAGAATTGTTTAATTTGTGGATTGGTGCAGGTCAACGAGACAAAGCTAGTGTTTTATTTTCTTACATAGAAAAAAAAATTGATGTCGCTTCATGTGAGAAATATAATGTAAAAGAAAAATTGAAGTTTATTTGCCTTAAACTCAAAACAAAGTGGCTTGAGAGCGGTTACCGCAAAGAACACTTTTTGCAAAGAAATGCCGAATGGTTAAAACAACAAGCGTTGGAGTTTACTATTTCAGATGAAGTATTTAATGCGTCAAAAATTATAAGATTCCAAGTATAATAATGTTATTTGAGCAACCTAGTACTACCCGCGGTAGACCGCAAAAGCAATTTGGGCTTTTGTCTGACAAAACTAAAAAAAGGAAAGTGGCCGAATTATTAGATGAATATAGCGAGGAAGAATTAGACTTTGCGTTGCAATGTGTAAGAAAAAGACGAAATCTTCAAGAAAGGAAAGAAAATGAAAAACACTTAACATTGTTGGACGCATTAACATTATACTTCGAACTGGACTTATCGGAAGAAAAGTACTGTGTTTTGCGAAAAACTATAAACGCCTTGCACGAAAATTGTTTTCCTAGTTTACATGCCCTTAGAAATTTCAAGAAACAGTTAATACCAAACGTCAAAGCTTTTGAAAATAGTTCAGAAGTCGAATTAAAAGAACTGTTGCGGTATACAGCAAATAGTATTTCCGAATTCTGTAAGGAATTGCCGGAAAAAGTTTCATTGATTTGTAAATGGGGAATGGATGGCAGTTCCGGCCATAGCCGGTACAAACAAAAGTTTTCTTCGGACCAGTACAGCGATGAATTTCTATTCGTTATTGCAATCACCCCAATTAAGTAAGTATATGAGTTAAGCTTAATAGATGTTTGTTTTCAACCAAAAACAAATTTTTTTTAGATTGGTGAATTCAGTGTCTAAAGAAGATGTTTGGGTAAATGACAAGTGTTCATCTACATTCTCATGCAGACCTATTAAATTAATTATGGCAAAAGAAGATCGAAACCTTATAACTCAAGAGCATGATAATAATAATTTTGCGAATATTGTCATCCGGAAGAAAAATTATTATCAATGAATTTAATGACCTCCTTACGTCCACGCGCAATTTATACATAGATCTATACAGTTGGTATTATATGCCAAGTTCTGTGCACAAAGTTTTAGTGCATGGATACGATGTTATTAAATATTTTGATATGCCAATAGGTACGTAACCTTCACATATTTCTCCAAATATTTCAATAACTAACTCTAATTTTTAGGGCTCCTATCTGAAGAGGCATTAGAAGCAAGGCACAAGCAAATACGGTATACACGTTTGAAGCACACTCGCAAAATTTCTAGAGTAAGTACAAATGAAGACTTAGAGCCAATTTCACCAAAGGCATTTAAGTTTAAGTACCGATTGGCACTTAAGTACGCATTTAAGTTTCAGCCCGTTTCATCAAATAAAAAATTTAGTTACGCGGAAGTACGGCAGCACCTTTTATTTTTAGTGCAACACCGTCGTAATCAGCTGATTTAAAACATAAATAAATAAGATATGGAGTCCCGCACTAAAAAATTTTCAGAAGAAGATATAGATTTACTTCTTGCGTGCGTTCAAAGCAAGAAGTCTATAATTGAGTGCAGACAAACTGATAAAGTTAACGCAAGAGCTAAGGACATGATAAATAAAACAAGTTTCCATATACATAAATAGTTTTCTTTTTAAATCAGCTGTTTCCATTACGACAACACAGAGTTGCATAAACTCTACTTAAGTGCCCGATATGGATCACTTAAGTTCGACTTGCCATTTAGGTTGATGAAAATGAAAATCTGTACTTAAACGACGATTTTTACTTAAGTATGCTTGGTGAAATTGGCTCTTAATCTCGTATCTCCTGATTTTATCACATCCTGGTATGACACAAAATAGAAAAATGAAATACTTCAAAAATATTAACGAGGAAGATTCTTTTCTTGAAAATTATCTCGAACCCAGTTGAATCAAATTTTTTGAAATGTCCTTGAATGCTTTCAATAGCATACAAGGAATAACATTTATTTAGCAAAAATCATCACCAGAGTGAGTAAAAAAAGCACGAAAAAACCCAAAAATAAGCGCTATAAAAAGCTCGAAAAAACAAGGAAAATAGTCCAAAAAATATGCAGTTAAAATTTATTTTTTATTCAGTGGACTTATTAAAATATATGACTAGATGTTGTTTTACATTTTCAAACAAAAAATGTTGGCGCTTCTCGCTTGAAAGGTTTTTACACAGTAAAAACTACAGGTTTAAAATTAAAACCAATCGGTATAACATTAAATCTTTTTAGTACTAAATTTGAGTTTCAATACCAAAAAGTTTTATTTTAATATCTTTGCGTTTTAAATGATCTCAAAAACGAACAAAATTCTCAAATTTTAAAATTGTTGTCGCGATTATATTGCTCTCATACATACATACGAGGCGTCTATAGCTCTCCTATGAAAGTTCTGCTGTGGGGAATATTTTTTTTCCCCATTAAAAGATTGGTTGCAAGCTTTTTATTCCTCTAAAATTTTTTTTATAATTTATTATTATTACCAACTTGTTCCTCAAAAAAAAAAAAAAAAAAAATTACGCTCGCATGGCCGGGGATTGAATCCGCCGACATCAGATTGTGAGGCAATATCTCTCATTTCTTTTCGCTCTATGCATAAAATTGTTTTATAATTTATACGAAAAATTCTCAATTTTTTCTCTTTATTTATTTAAACCAAAAAGGTTTTAATTTAACTCCTTTTTGGCATTGTTATTTATAAAAACCAAAATTTTTTATTAAATTTAAACTTTAGTTTTTACTGTGTATACAATGAAAAAGATCGTTCAACGTCTGAGGAGGTAAGGAGGCAAAATTTGAAAACACACTCAAACGTAAATACGCGATCGAACGTATACGCCAGCATTGGACACAGCCCTTAAAAGAGTCATTGACAAAGGAAAGCAATAAAGCAGAAATAAAAACAGCTCAACATTGTTGATTTTTGTAGAAATTTAGGTAGGAAAAGGCATTTAAAATTGTACAATTAACAAAAAATATGGGAAATATGCACAAAAAATAGTTTTTGGCAAGAAAATAGCTCGCACTACTAAAATATGCAAAAATAGTATGACGTATGCAAAAACAAGCATTTATTCACTCTGATCATCACAATGGCAAAGAAATATAGATCTTTTAGGGGCAAACATGCTCTAACAAAAAATATTTTTAACTAACAAGTATACAAAATTTTTGAATAAGGAAAACAGTTTTGAAAAGACAAAAGTACAGATAATAATTAAAAAATGTTGGTTGGAGTTTTATTGAATTTTTTATATTTTTACAATCATTTGAAAAAGGTGAAATTTCACAATTTAAACGCGATTTTTGACAAAATTATGACATTGACATTAAATTTGATTTCAGATTCGGAATCAGCGACCTCAAATTAACTAAAATGCCAAATTTCATTAACTTTGAACTACTCCTTCTATTTTTGTCCCACTTTTGTATGGAGACAAAGCACTGTGCGTCCCGTAAAGACAGTGGTGAGCCCGTATTGCAACATCAAATAAAATATATCTTACCCATTACATGTATAATTCATAATTCATAAATCAATACTAATATTGTTGCTATCTAATCTAAGTACAACATTTCCAGCAAATTTTGTGTCTTTTGTCGATAGGGGTGGTTGTCCCGCTTTGACTTATTATAAAACTGGCTTCCGTTGTTTTGAATGTCATTAAAAACAAGGAAAAAATGGATAGAATGGAGCTCCTCAAAATAGAGCACTTGTCATATTTAAAGACGAGGAACATCGTTTTTATTAACACACATTTCTCGATTTTTCACAATGTGCGGCAGGCGTCAACCAGTTGTTTGGGCCGGGGTTGCCTAGAATTAAATTTTATTTCGTACTTTTCTTGCCACTGTTCTAGTAGTTCTAGTAGTTTACTTTCTCTTTTATACTTTACAACAAATTTTGATTAAAGAGCCCAGTCCTTGTGGAAATTTCCATTCCAAAAATGAGAGCTGAAAATTTTTCACAGTTCGTATAAGTTAGCAAAGCAGTAATTTATATATTTTTTGGTAAAAGCGAAACAACTGAAGACCTCACACAAAATTGATGGAAGCTCCAAAACAACACCTTGGAGAAAATTAAAAACAAAATTTTGGGTTTTACTAATACCACCCTTATCTGTAATAAAGACCGAAATCGCGCCACCAAACGAAAATATTTAATTTGTTGGCCTGTGTTATCATTATAATTGTAATGCATTTTCAGTTGCATTATATTTGAAGGGTTAATTATAATACATTTTCAGTTGCATTATAATTGAGGGTTTTTTTTATAAAGCATTTTCAGTTGCATTATAATTGACGGGTTAATTTTAATGCATTTGCATTTGCATTATAATTGAAGCGGTAATTATATTGCATTTTCAGTTGCATTATAAGTAATTGATGGGTTAATTATAATGCTTTATGAGTTTAATTATGATTAAAGGGTTAATCGTAATGCAAATCAATTACAGTTAAAAATGCCCAACCCTGCTAAAAATGCATATTGTAACCGCGGCTTTCTTAGCAGAAATTATTGAAGTTGAATTGTTTCTCGCAGAATATTGACAGTTGATATGAAAATAGTTTGACGGTGGTTTAATACTACTTACAACTAAGTTCCCATTGCGAAAATCAAAGCCAAATTTAAGTATAACCCAGATGCTTATGCCATTAGGGCTGTTTAGAATATTTTGATGCCCTTTTTCTTCGGCGAAATAGGCTTGAAATTTTTGCGGGTATTTCTTACCGAACTGAGCCACAGCATTAAATATAAACAGTTGCTAAAACCTTGTTTATATTCCAGTATTTTTAGTGTCATGAGTATCGGTGAATTCTCTGATGAGCGTTTGTAAGCAAAAGTTACTCACGCGCCCAGCTCTACTCCGCACCCGGCAAATTTCTGATTACGATTCCTTTTTTCTCTACCAGATCTTTTATTTTCCAAAACTTTATTTACTTTAGTGGCGGCACATTTTTTTATTTTTTATTTTTGTACTTACTCCTATGATTCAAAAATCTGGAAAACAATTTGTGCGGCACAAACTTGGTGTTGTAACAAGTCAAGGTCTGCAAATATGTTTTTTGAAATTTCTGCCTCTCAGTGCCTCTGGCCTTGGTATGATTTTCGCGAAAGCAACTATCCAATATGCATAAGTGTAAGTGGTATTTAGTTTTTTTGTTTTACAATATATTGTATGGTTTTAGTTTTTAAGTGATATATCTATTTAAATTTAAGGAAGATTTGTTTCAACATCAATGGAGTATCGAAAGGTATTTTTAAAGAACATAAATAGTTCTGTGCTTGTGCATCTGTGTATTGATTTTTATAAGCAATATTGGATTTGAATTGTTTGGCAACTGTAATTCATACTCCTATTGCTATAGATTTGAAACTGCGTTTTTAGCCAAGAGATAAAACTGGGCTCTCTAAATGGAAAGTTCTGAATGTTAAATAACAAAGAAGCAGTCAGTCATTTATCACCTTCCTAACATATTGGTTGTTGATAGTTCCGTTTCAAAAATTGAAATATATCACAATGATTATATCAATATTTCAAATAACGGGAACCATCACATTAATACTTCTTTTTTACTATTTACGCTCGATACAGAAATTTTTCCGAAAAGCAAAAATTTTGGAACGCGTAGGTGATAAATACACAATGAAGTGTTTTCCCCAAGTTCCAGGACCGCTTCCTTTACCTATGATCGGAAATCTTAATTTACTGAGACAGCATGCTTCCCCATTCCAAGCATTCACTCATCTCTCAAAATTGTATGGAAATATTTATTCTCTTACTCTCGGGAACTCTCGATGTGTCGTCGTAAGTAGCTTGAAACTGATTCGAGAAGTTTTGAACGAGAAGGGATGTTACTTTGGCGGACGGCCTGATTTTCGACGCTACGATGTGCTATTTGGAGGAGATCGGAACAACTGTAAGTTGCGATCTTTAAGCAAAATATTTTGTACGATAATATACTATTAGGGTCCGTTCGCAAGTGTTATGATTAAAGTTTGCGTAACGAAAAAGAAATTTATATGAAACTGTTGACATTTTGAGAGGATATCGTCTCAAGTAGGCAAATATAGCAATTTTATATTTTGGATGATGACCTATTTGCCAGCCTTAAATAAGACCAAACTTTAAAATGCGTTTCGAAGGTCCAAATAACCTTTATTTGACTTTTTTCTTGACTTCAAAGTTATTTCGACTTACAGGACGATTTTTGGACAAGAATAGGTAAATAACCTTATTTTGTGGAATAATATTGGCTTGACTTTGAATTCCAAATTAGGTAACTTTTAAGCAGGGATCGGCAAAAAAATATTTTTGAATTTTGATTTTTTGATTATAAATTTTTCCATACTTCATTATTCTTGATTATTGAATTAAAAAGAAATCACAAATTGCAAAAATAAAATTTCTGAATAATGAAAAATTGATATTTCAAAGTGAAAAAATTTGGATTGAAACTATGAAAATACTTATAAAAGATGAATTGCGATTGCTTGAAAAATCGAAATTTTAGATAAAAGAATTTGAATTGTTGAGTAATGAATAATCAGTCTTTTGGTATTACGGATTATTCGAATTCAATATTCAATCCCAAGATTATGGATTATACTTCTAACTATTCATATTCCAAGATTATGATTATTTCAAAATCAATATTCGTATTCCCAGATTATGAATATTTGAATATTAATATTATATTCCCATTATTATGGATTATTTGAATAAAGTCGAGATATCCCATTGGAAAATTTGGAATATCGGGACTCCAATAATCTTTGACCAATTTTTTATGGGTTGTTTACTATACAGCACCAGTCTCAATATACCCTCGACACAAAATGTCGGGATCAAATAAATGTCAATCGGATTACTGGACGCTGATTATTTCCGTACCATTATTCAAGGGATATCTCGACTTTTATTCAAATAATCCAAATCTTGGGTATTATGAATATAAATATTCAAATGGAATCCTTTTGAATACGAATTGATTATTGAAATAATCCATAATCTTGGAATATGAATATGGTTATTCAAATAATCCATAATTGGAGTATGAATATTGATTTCCTGAATAATCCGTAATATAAAACGTACTGATAAATTCATTACTCAACCAATTCAAAGTTCTTTTAAAAATTTCGATTTTTCAAGCAATCGCAATTTTTCTTTTTATAAGTATTTTCATATTTATCCGAATTATTAACTTTGAATATACAATTTTTCATTATTCCAAATTTATTTTTTGCAATTTGTTTTCTTTAAATATTCAAAATTAAGGAATTTTGGAAAAATTTTTGGTCAATCCTAATTTGTGCCGATAATATTGTTGAAATTAATTCATTACTGCCGATCCTGTTTAAGGCATACCGACCAATTTTTCGACTTAAATTCGGCTTTAAAGTCCGTTCGACTTTAAGGGGGAAAAATGCTTATTGCATGGCATCCTTCGACTTCAAAGTTGAGCGGACTTGATTTTCGGACTTCATAGTCGATTTGACTTTTAAGCTAAAATAGGTAGGTAGGTAGGTAGGTTGAAGTGGCTGCCACTTAGGCCGTTAATCGGCCCATTGTGATACCATTGAGGTTTTCTTGTGTTTGTGTGAGTGTATATGTCTTATTATGTAGTGTGCCCCTAACATGCGATTTTTTAAAAACCAGTGCTAGGCTTGGAACATAACACTCCGTTTCGCCTGTGCCGGGAATCGAACCTCGGACCCTGGGATCAAGAGCATAGCACGCATCCCCTACGCTATCCCAGAGCCACAAGCTAAAATAGGTAACATCAC